>WOGR01004961.1:0-14235 GCA_015342045.1 Leptinotarsa lineolata | reverse complement strand
CTCCATCAGTCCTTGAGGGTGGTGGAAGAGTACACGCATGCTATCGGTATGAAATTCGGGATAGACAAATGTGCAATGGTCCATCTCAAAAGAGGATAATGTGGGGACTACGGAGAGGATTTGCAACTGGAAGATGGAAGCATCCTACACCACCTGGATGTCGTTGAAACAACGCCACTCACAAAAAGGTAACAGCAGTTAAAAACTCTCTCCGTGGCAAGTGTTAGCATAAACTTCGACGATTCTGACATCGGAACTGTCGGGGATGAACAAATTTGCTGCAACAAATATGCTTGTCATTTCAGTCTTACGCTACTCGTGAAATGAATTCGAGAGAAGCTGTATCAACCCGACGTAAACACCCGAAAAATGATGCATCTCCATAGGAGTTTGCATCCCAAATCGTTGGTTCCACGGTTGTACTTTCCCTGACAACAGGGAGGCCGTGGACTTTCGAGTTTGGAGTGTCTACATAACAGAATGGTACTGGATGTAGCCTGTAAAGTCGTCAGGAATTCGGATTCCCTTCTCTGCATGGTCCGCGACCATGAGAGAGCAGGAATTGGAGCATTTCTTTTTAGGGCAGCTGCTCGAGCAGCTGATGAACTCGGTTTAGCTTTCAATACAGAACGAGGCGATCACAACCCTGTCACCGAGTTGGAACCCGTTTAGCAAAAGGCTGATATAAAAGTCGCAGAGATCACTTCACTTCTGCGACAACACAAAGATAAGCCAATGCATAGGGTCTTCTTCAATAACATTGAAGACTTTGGCTCATCAAAGGGCCTGACTTCCGCTTTCTTCAGGTCAAGTGGGCTGAAGACGGAAACTGAAGGGTTCATCATGGCATGCCAGGATGGTGTCTTCAACAACTAAGTCTACCGCAGTCGCCTGATGGGTATAAGGGTTACTGACACAAGATGCAGGGCCTGCCGTGAGGCGTCCGAGACCCTGAGAGTGCTTTATCACTATCTACGGCACTCTTACGGTATTGACAAGACACCGGTGTTTCCCTACGCCCCGGGAATATTGAATCTGTTTTAGGAAACGAAAAGTGACAAATTTTTTGGAACTATTCGTTCCCAACTCTCAGGCTAATACAAGCTAATGAGTCTGATGTAGTCCTTCTCGACCACCAGAGGAAGACAATATTTGTCGTGGAGTTTCCAGCTCTTGGCGAGACGAATATTTTCCGAGAAGAAGAAAAAAACGAATTGAATAAAATGACTATTGCTAATTAAGTAATTTCGTAACATTATCTAATTTGGAACGATAACAATCCACATGCGATCCAAGAGCGTCCAATGCATCCCGAAAATATCAATGTTGGCCTGAATTGGATGACCTCGACGCCAACGACATGTGGTTTCAATGGACAAAGCTATGTGCCACATAGCTCATACTACATTGGATATTCTGCACGAGCAATTAAGTCATGGTCATCTCACGTGGAGGTAATGTGAACCGTCCACCGAGATCGGGCGATTTGACCCCATTAGATTTTTTCTTGTAGGGTCACAAATTACAGCGGTCCTCAAAGCCATCATAACCCATGCCATGCGTCAAATTCAGCCTGATTTATGAGCCAGAGTCATGGAAAATTGGACGGATATTTGAAGATGTTATATTCTATACCTAATGGCATTAATTATTGAAAAATTTCAATGAAATCTCACATACCCTTTGTTTCATTTCAATTCAAATATAGGAAGCGCTCAATGAAAGACCCTATAGTTTGAATGATGAATTAGTTTCTAGGCGAATTCAGAAGTCTGTGGTATGAAATCATTGTTGCATATCCCGGTCATAAATCATTTTGACTGAAGATGCAATTAGCTAGATTACTTTACCCAATTCTACACCTGCTCTCTGTACTTTCAAGAGAGTAACATGGAAATTTTGAAGTATTAATCAAGCGAACCCATCAAAGCTGAAGTCTATGAAATTCACCTAGCCAATAAACAACATTGAAATTTGTTATTTTCCAATTTAATTTCATTCGTTGAGCACTTCAAAGGCGAATTTTATCTCATATCCTCTATATTACAATTTCATATTAATTTCATGTGATATGAACTGGAGTTCTCTACTTCAGCAAAATAAACTGGGGAAAATAATTCCTGAGCAAAACTGAATAGATGAATAGGTTTTTTGACATCAAAGAATCGCGAAACGGGAGTTGGAAATGGGGCTGGGACATTCCATTATTTCGAATAAGTGAAGTTGAACCGACTCTGTTATTTTCAACGTTTCGACGTTTCGGCTCCTGCTCTGGGGCCATTTTCAAGAATCACTCAGATTTGTACTTACATGACTCGAGGACGAGGTCGTAATCTCCCTTGTCCCCAAGTCTCTTTGCTAGGTCTATGCTTGCTGTGTTCCACACCTTATGAAGAAAGAATATGCCGCGGAGTGTGATATTAGTGGTGTAATCAACAGTGTGATACACAGTATCCTTTGCTCTCCAGGTTAATGTGTATTAGTTTTTGAATATGAAAGACAAGAAGCAAGACTTTCAAGTGATCTCAATTCTACCATAGACGTGGTGAATTTGAACTCTTTACTAACCTTTTTGAAATCTATTCATATATTACATAAAATATAAATATAATTAATTGTTTCTCCGCGAATAACCCTTCGCGGTTGATGCGGTTATTTTTGGAAAAAAAAGGATGAGACCTTTACTGCAGGCAACGTAACAAAAGGGCTAAGACTTGAGATACCTCATCATATTTCATACGAATGTGGGGCTTTGGATTACAAGCAATTCACGGAAATCCAAATTATGTCCCCAAGTATATGAAGAACACTTAACAAAAACGCGTACAAACTAATAAGGTGAACATTATAGTTGCAATGAATAGCATAGAACGATTCGATCGATGAATAATCAACGGAATTCAACCAATTGAAAACCATTCATTCTGTTTGAAAACTAGGAAAGTGGGTAGCGCAACATCGCGGCCGTTTACCAGAAGAATATCTAAAAATAAAAAATGTTTGGCGGAGACTGTCTGGGGAATAACTCACATGAAAATGTAGGGAATACCATTGTACTGTGGTGAAGTCACTCAGGGTTATTGAATTGTCACTGATACTCAGTACTCAGTCTCGTTCTTGACGCGAATGCGCGAATACGCGTTAGGTTGAGTTAATGACCTACAATCGCGACTGCTCGCTATTTAAAGTAAGTACTTTTGTTTTTCAGTGATAAGTCTCTCAATCTGTTCAATGATATTCAACTGACTGTCTCTCAAAAGAAAACAACAAATTGAATAGGAACAACAGAATGTTTCTTCTCTTTGTGAAATACTCTGCATGTGTATATGGTGTAACTCATGAAGTCGTAGAGCATTAGAATTTTTTATTGATACATTTTTATGAAATGAGATTTTAACCACTAGTTGCTGATAACAATAGATAATAATCAAGCAATTTTCACAAATAAAATTTTCATTCTGGATGCGTTATCCTAACACCGTAGCTTAATCGACAGTAATAGTACACACAATGGTCTAAAATTCTTATATACAATAGTAGTAGTTACCTCACAGATAACAGGTATAATTTGAAAAACCATCATAATCTCAGTTTTTAGAGGTTAGGTCAGGTTAGGTCAAAAGTGAATGGGTCTATATTCGACCTTCCACAGCAACCCGCAAGGATTTATTGTGGCTCATACATATTCAAACTCGGCCAAATACACCCAGCTTCTTAACGAAGCCGAATAATTTGTATGGTGAGTGATCTTTCAGGTCAGATGGTAAGAGTGTGGTTCTACCAAACTCTGAGAACGTGATTCGGTCCACGGTGGGGCAGGCAAAAAATATATGTTCTGATATTTCATCATATTCCTGACAGAGGCGACGCACACTGTCTTCCGACAGTCCGAGTCTCTGCATATGATGATTCAGACGACAGTAATCTGTAAGGAGGCCTGTTAGACATCGAAGTTCATACCTACTGAGGTCCAGCAACTGTTTGGTTTCAAGCTTCGAAGGGTGAATGAACGCCTTGGAGTGAACCAATCCTGGAAGATTTTGCCAGAACTCTTCAAAACTTTTTGCCATCCAGGTGTTCAATGTTGGTTTGGCAAAGCCTAAAGCAATGCCAATGACAGGTTCTGGTCCGATGAAGCTACTTGCAGCACCCTCCTTTGCAAGGGAGTCGTCAGCCTCGTTGCCTTCCAGGCCAGTGTGGCCAGGAATCCAGACCAGAGACAATTTGTTAGGTCTTCCTATTGAGGAGACTCATTTTTAGCAGTTTACTACCAATTTAGACGTTGCTCGGTAGGAGCCAAGAGCTTCCAATGCTGCTCGACTGTCGTTGTTGCCAAGACGTTCGCGGTGAACATTTTGAATATCTACTTCATTGAAATCCATAGTTGTTTTTCGTATTTTACATTTCATTACGTTTTGCATTACATTTTAGTTTTTGAGTGTATTTTATCGAATTTCGGTATCTACATGATTTTAGTTTGTTTTATCTTAAAAATTTGCGGTTGAACCTGTCATTCGAAAGAGGTTGAAGGTAGGGGTGGCATTTTTACGTTGAAAAATGTCAAATTATAATTCAAATCCGATGTGTTTCGGGTTTATTTTCAAATTTGTACTGTAACCGAAATAATGAATTTATTCCATTTGGCATTTACACACTGTATATGTTCGCTATAACTGGTGAAAGTGGCGATCCCATTGGCAGTCCTTTATCCTGCGTGAAAAATTCGTCCTTCAGTTTGAAATAACCCTTCCGTATATCTTTCGATAACACTGCTATCAGCAACATGTGTACAGTTTCCTACACGTCAATACATTCTTTCAAGTCAAAATGTTAATAAGGAAAAATGCAGCATTCTCCTCATTTGCAATTATTCTCAAAAGGAGGCCTTTCTAGTGCTGTATTACTTTTGTGTGAAACTTGTTTCCATACATATCATTTATTATCGATCTTTGAAGACATAGAAGATATACCTACAAGAGAGTTTTGTGTATTTTATAGTGAACTCAGTCCTATCAATAATCCCACAGAAAAATAATGAATGTGCATCATCCAGGCATGTAATGTACGGATTTTTCTTCAATTCAAAGGAATAATAAATAGCTTTAAAAATAAAATTTCCTGGGTGTTTGACGATGGTAGGTACATTATTCTTGCCCTTTTTGATATAGCCTGAATTCTAGTGAACTTCCGACGAGAAGAAAAAAACGACAAGTTGAAGAGCTTACAAAACGTGGATACTAGATCGTTGGCGCTTTTTTGAGAACGATGAAGGGCATTTCATCAGAACCAAAAGCTTTATTGTGGTTCCATTGTTTCAGATTCTTTCCCTCAACACTGTCGAATTGTATTGTGATGCTCGACAATTTTGTTGCATAGCGAAACACGTGTCGCGGTTTTGTAAACTTTCGAGTCGAAATCTCACATTGAAGTGTTTGTTTTGAATAGGTTGTCAAAATGTGATTTCAGCCAGTCGAAGAGCGTTTTCCCTACATTTGGAAACGGTAAATGATCTGTTTGTCGGTTTTCCTGCTATTGAAGATTTCTGTTTTTTCTCTCGATTCAAACAAAATGCTGAATTTTCCTAATGGAGTAAGTATTAGCACTTCACATTTTTTCAACCAAATCATTTTCAATGTAATCGATTAGATAGAGTTAGTGGAAAAACGAATATATTCAACGCTTCAATTCGATCTCGATAAAATAATATTGTTATCTGATAAGAAACATGGGAACACCCAGGATGATGGTTCATTCAAAAGTGACTGGTCGATAATCGTCAGTTGTTTTCTTCAAGTTCTATATCCAATAACATTCATAAACCGTGGATGCGTGGATACTGATTGAAGGTATGGAAGTTTTTTTCTGATAACGTCAGAAGAAAACGAAAATTACCACAATATAATCTAATCAACCGTAGATGAGACATATTAGTTCATATACTGGAAATTTTTAAATTATAGAATATATCTACACTTCATAAATAAAATTTTTCTGGGGCTTTTTCATATTTCTCATGATTGAGTAATATTATTGATATTTTACCAAAATCATAACAAAAAAATACATCATTCAGAATGTAGGCCAAAAAGTTTAAATTGTAATAAATCGGTAAATTAAAGGTTAGATAATATATCATGATTCGTCATTTTGTTTCTAATGACACTTTAGTCATCTCCTGATGGCGCAAACTTGATAAGCAGAACGTGCGCCGAGAGACAGTATTTTTAACCTGTGGTAGAAGTCCATTATATCTCGAGGTAGAGTGTAGTAGATTTACGATGCAGAAAAACTCATTCTCCACAATGTAATATAACTCTCAGATGTTAGAACGGTAAAACCATCAATCAGTTCATGTTTGGAACATGAATAGGTTCATCATCAGCTAATTTGTTCAAAAATTATGGAGAAGAAAACGTTTACCAAGTTGACATCATCTCCTGATGATGCTAACTTGGTTTGCGAAGCGCGCTCAAGAGATATTATATTTATTTGGCTTTCTACTCCTCCATCTTGATACAAAAAAATATGGGAATCTTCCAAAGAGAAGAAGGAAGCAATCAATTTCACTAGCCAACAAATGAGAAAAAAAATTGCGGCTGAAATTATAATCACTTTACCGTGTGACACAGATTGACGGTACACCCCCTTCTTCTCCTTTATTTCTTCAGCAATATTTCTGAAACTTGGAACATTGAATATGGTCACTAGACGGCACTTTTTGACATATTTGCAAAACAAATTCAACTTTCGATTTTTCCGGAAATGACAACAACTTTCGATTTTCAAATGGGACATTCTATATATTATTACAAGATCGGTTAGGGACAATCATGGGGAATCCAACAATACTAGGTATAATGGTGTTGTCTTTAAGGACTACGGAGATATCGCCATTCATTTCATACATAAGCTCAATGAGTGGGACAGAGAAACTTTTTCTGGAGGGTCCATCCAACTCTCTCTCCCACTCACTGAGCTTATAGATAAAATAAATGGCGATATTTCCGTAGTCATTAGAGATAACATCATCAAACCTTATATCGTTGGATTCCTCATGATCGTCCCTAACCGACCTTGTAATATTATACAAAATGTCCCATTTGAAAATCGAAAGTTGTTGTCATTTCCGGAAAAACTGAAAGTTGAATTTGTTTTGTAAGTATGTCAAAAAGTGCCGTCTAGTGACCATATTCAATGTTCCAAGTTTCAGAAATATTGCTGTAGAAATAAAGGAAAAAAGGGGGTGTACAATGAATCTGTGTCACACGGTATATGAGAGTTCAAAGCATCTTGACTGCGAATTCAACATCAAAAATTTTCCATCACGTATAGATTTTGAGTTATAGTTATTTTCATTTTATGCAAAAATTTTCAATATCATAGGGAAATATAAGATCAAAACAAGAAAAAATAATATATTTTGAGGATTACAGACTTTATTTGCAATACACATGAAAAAACATTCGAATGAAGTCTTTTGTGCATAACATTTTTGCAAATGTTGACTTTCGTTTATATGTTTCATCGTGTTCCCTCATAAGGAACCAACAATAATCTCCCTCATTGCTGCATCCCATCTGCTTTGGTAACGTTGCTCCATTGTGTGTATGTTTTGGTGGAACCTTTTCCCTTGTTCGTCACTGACAGCACCCAAATTTTCTAGGAAAAAATTCAAATGGAAGTGCAAAAAATGGATTTTGAGAGACAGTCGACATCCCATTTTACAGTAATTTTCAAATAGTTCTTCTACACATGTAGAATTCTTTTGAAAGAACTTCATGCAGCTAATTCAAAATTACTCAATTTTTGATCAAACTGTTGATCACTTAGTATTTTTCCAATTTGTGGTCCAACAATTATACCTTTCTTGAGCTTTGCATCACTTAATTTTGGAAAATCGTGTTTGAGATACTTGAACGCATCACCTTCTTTGTCTTATGTTTTTACAAAAATTTTTATTAACCCCAGTTAAATGTGTAATTGAGGTAACAAAAAGTTTTTGGGATTAACAAGAGACATATTCTTCAAGTTAGCTTGACCTAAAATATATTTATCTCTGGGAGGCCTTTCTTTTACTTGACAATGGGGCTCTGTGTTAAACAGCAAAACTTTGTAAATCCACCCTGAAGACCTAGTAATAGTCCTATGACTTTTAGGTCACCACATATTTGCCACTTATATGTATTGTGACGTATTTTCTGGAAACTTCGAGTATCATAAGTACGAGAAGCGGCGTAACAATTTTCATATACAGCAAAATCAGATTCGAATACTGGGCAGAGCCGCTATGTTGTCAGATTTTAAACAATTTCCTCAATTTAGGGGAAGAGCAAATTTGGAATGTCGTGTTCATCAAATTTTTATGAAAAAAATCATAATTGGAAAATCTTACGTGTTAGGAAATTTTTACTATCTTTTTCGCAATTAGGAACCAAAAATTAACAAAGAACTACCTTTTGCATTAAAGTCGTAAATTGGCTGTAAACTAGTGTAATTATTGTTATAATTCAGAAATATATGGAATATGTTGAATCATATGAACCTCATGTCTTCAATTCCCACATTTCATACGGAACATTGCTGAATTCTGGCTTCAAATTCGATATTTCGTGAAAATAAATCGATACTTATAAAAATTTTCAACTGATAATCATCACTTCTTCTGTCTGGTTATATATTTGTCTGTACTTTTAGGCACGCTAATCTAAAAAAATCTACTGATTTTGGTATGCTTTTTACTAATGTTCGTTTGAAAGTGGTGGACAATGTTTCAAGGTGAATTTCACTATTTCAGACTTTCATTGTCTAATGTGATACGATATCTATGAAAGAACAAATAAAATTGGAATGAATAGCTAAGATATCAATTATATTCAAGCAATGAAACGTGAAATGAAAATAAATTCAATAAAACGGATTCGATAAAATTATCAAGATAAAAGATGAAAATGACTACAGAGTAAATAGAAATAAAAAAAATTAAAAATAAAAATGAGCAAAAATTTGAAGATATTTGTGATAAATTATAAAAAAAAATTAAAATAAAAAAATTTTTCCTCTCTGTTTCACCGGTTCAGAGTGAGTTGTTCGTTCAGCGGGAGTTGACAGTTTTTCGCTCGATAACATGTTCCCATATATTGCGTATATCTACGCCAGCTTGGCTGAATGCGCCGTTGGACAACATATATGCAGCTTCTTTGAACTTTCTTTCAAACCAGTGTTCTTTTCTCTGGATACTCTCTACTAATGTAGTGTGATAAGCTTCACTAAACATTTAGTTTTGATTTATTCAAATCGGTTCATAAATAAAAAGTTATTCGAAATCACGATATCTCGTCAAATGTTTGTTGGAAATATGTTTAACCATATTCATAGTCTGGATTTTCTAGGAGCAAAACTCCTCAAGTATTAGATTTTTGCTCCTGGAACATCTCAGGAAACCTACAAACTGAACTCCACGTCGTGGAAGTCGCGGGCAAAAATATTATTAATCATCAATGAACAGTTTATAGTTAACGAAATGTTTATTTTCTCATCTCAACTATAAAAGTTCATTTGAAATCAAAATAACAGTGCTCACTTAAATTTATCAAACTACTTCATTCATCTGGATATCATTGAAAGTGTTCACAGAAATTTGCACATTCAGCCTGAAATATGAAAAATCTATTTGAATTGATTCAGGCAGTCCCTTTCTTGCACTAATGGTAATACTTCGAAACCGGTCTGTAGATGATCTGCTTGATTGATTTCATCATGATCCTGCTTCTGGTTCATCCAGAGGCATCTGCAAAACTACTTTGTGAGATATCTTCCATACATTTCTGTCGGATATAATTCAATATTCAGCGTGGTACTAGCCAGGAAAGTAGTACTTCTTCATCTTAATACAATGAAGAAGTTGGAAACTCACAAAGAAAAGAAAAAACCAATTGATTCCAAAATAAACTCTTTAAAAAGGCGTATAGATCAGGAAAAGAAGTACCTTTCAGACACAAACTGGAAGAAAAAATCCTCTATAAACAAGTACTTGTATAAACATTGAATTACACGAAAGAAAAAATACTTTCGAGATAACGACTCCTGGCTTCCTGCCGAGACTCACGCGAGAGTTAACCAGGTATTGCATTACGATACTTCTCTGTCCAATACAGTTATTGAGTATTCGACTTAAGTGCCAGTACCCTTCTGAATTTCTGAAATACAATTGGGTAGATGAAAGAATATACACCCTTCATTAATAAATATGCGATAAAATACATATTTTATCTTGATAACGAGATTTGAAATTCCAGTTCTTTTCATCCGTTGTGAGTGTAGGCACTTCAAATAGTTAACAGTTTAATTTTTTACTTTGGTGTTTTGTGATGAGTTTTTTTAACCATACTTCAATCAAATGGTATGTTTTTTGTCGAAGCCTCTCAATTATATTAGCTTTCCTCCATGCATAAGTTGGTATGATTTCAACTTATCTGGAATGAATGAATGGATGTATTATCCATCAAATTTACGGAGTTAGGTGAAATGAGGTCTAACTTTTGCTCAAAAAATTCTTCAAACACATCATTGTCCATGTCTTCAAGGTAATCGCCATTAATGATTTGACTCAAACATCAGTGAAAGGCCTTCAACAAAACCATCAATACTCAGAATGTGCTGGGTGATAATTAGCTTTTTTTTCCAGAAGGCGACTTTAATCCGGAAGACCAGCATTCTAAAAATGGTTGGCGTGAACTTGTAATGTTTTCGTCTTGCCGCATGTCCCCAACGGTATATATCCTTCCTTAAGCCAAGTCCAGATAATATTTTTTTCAATTTTTACGTAAAAAATTTCTTATCTGCCTTAGGTAATGTCTCAATTTGATAAGCAGCGATTTTTATTCCCAGCTGAGATTTTATTTCTGCAAAGTTTTCCACATTTTTTTTTCATTAGAGACATATTTTGATCTTCTTCCGAAACTCCCATTATTTTTTCGTGTGTCAACACTTCTTTATTCAAATAGAATGAATATATCGTTCTTCTAATTGCAAGTTTGTAGTAAAAATGGTTTTGATGATTTCACAGCTTTATTTTTCCCTCTAATTCTTAAATTCATATATCGATGATTTAGAAACTGCCATATTTTAATAATCTCCAAATACGCAAACTTGCACGGATGCGCATTAAGCATTTTGCCGTACGGTGACTGGAGCAAAGTTGCAACCTCAGCATATGAATCTTCATAAATATTAGGGAAGGTCAAGGTTGGAAATGGTTCCAGAGTATTTTTAGAATGCAGCACATCTCGTGAATTTTATCAGTTTGGACTTCCATTGTCTGATATTGTATAAAATGATTTGAAATTCCTGAAATGAACAATACAATTGAAAATTTAATAGCTGGAAAAAGCAAATATATTACGCAAAAAATCTTGAAATGAATTCACGGTGAAATAAAATACAAGTAAAAATTGAACAATTGAAAGGAAAAAAAAAATATTATTATTAAAACTCAAGCGATTTCAAACTACGTTACTTCACGACGTTTTGATTGTTAGTATCCACAATCGTCTTCGGGTGATGACTAGACTAATTCCTCTGAGAGATTTTATGGGTCTTTCGAGTACTTTCAAATATCCCCTTCTTTTACTTATCACTTATCTCATCTCTCCACTTCACTGGTTTAGCGGGAGATGACCGTTTGGCGGAAGTTAGTCATTTTTTTCTTGGTTATGGGTTTCCATACGTTGCGTATCTCTACGCTGGCTTGGCTGAATACGTTGTTGGACAGCATATATGCGGCTTCCTTGAATTTCCTGTATGATATCAACTTGGGAACACTCGATGTTGTGTTGATGATTCCAAACATGCTCTATTCCTGATTTGCTGGTTTCCCCTCGCTGTGTGTGTTTTTTGTGCTCTGCAATACGGGCTTTTAATGGCCTCTTGATTTCACCGATATAGGATTTTCCGCACTCACAGGGTATCCGGTAAATGCAATTCTTGGAATTGCAGTCCGTGTTTGGTGGCCTGGTTTTCGTGAGGCTGCTACAAATAGTGCTTCCGGATCTGATGCAGGTTCTGATGTTGTACTTGGACCCAATTCTCCTTATCCTTTCCGATAATCCTTCGATGTAGGCAAGTGCAAGCACTGGTTGTGGCGGCTTGGTACAACTTCCTTTCAATTGATGTAGTAGGGTCCCATACGATCTCTGTGTATTATCCCTTCAGGAAGTCCGAACTGATAAAATTCACCACGAAACATCATCATCATTATTCACCTTCAAACAAACGCAGCACATCTTCTTTTCCTTCTGGGTAGCAGTATCCTGCTACTCAGAAGGAGTTTTTGGTGATTCTTTGTATTTTTCTCTCAACTATTCAGTGTTAGTTCATTCCTGAGCGATTTTTTTCTCATTTTTTATAATGAATATTTTATTAAGTTTTCAAATGAGTCCTTCCATTATATGGATGAATGAGGGTTGGGTAAAACAGCCATAATCCTCTCGGAATAAACAATATCATTTCTCTATCTTCCGAAAACAATCAGTGGAAAAGTGGCTTATCATCAATTGACAAAGAATGTCAAGTAGAAAGTCAGCAATTTTAATATTCTTCAGTAGAAGAAAGTTCATCTCACCAGATCTCCACCCCCGCAACCAATCTTCCGATAATGAACCCCACTCGAAAAACCATCATTTTTACAATTAAATCAGTTCGAAGCGCTACAAGGCATATCGGATATCAAAAGAACACAAGGGGTTGTGAAAGATGAATCACAAATCAGCTGATTCGGTTCCCCGTCCCGACTTCCACAGTTAACTGGACCAAAACGTGCGTCGACTGTCAAATGTTCCTCTTTCCACCCTAGTTTACAACTTGGGGAGAAGGAGCCTCATAGGGGTGAGGGTGTCATAAAAAAACTAATTATGTGATAGAGGAATATTATGTAACACTTGTCTGCGACGTTTTGCACGTGTATGTTGATTAATGGATTCGAGAATACAGTTTTATTTTCTCAGATATATTTTCAGAAAATGACAAGGATTTTCTTGGCGTAAACATTACTAACGAATTTTCTAGTGTTTTCCCTGCTAGGTTTCCTCAGAGTAGCACGGTATAATTATAATGAAACTATTTTCGATTCCATTAATTGTGAATTATCACTGCGAATGATATTTTCTTGAAAGATTATATTTCTAGGGAGTTCATAACTATTGAACAATCTAGATACAGTTAAAAATTTTCCTCAAATCATGAATCACTCTGCTTAGTATGAAGAGAGGCTTTTCAATGTTGATTTTTTTAATGTTTTCACTGTTTTTGCCTTCTGGAATGATTGAGAAACTCTTTAAATTCTCAGAATGATTCAAAAAGTATCGGAACTTGGTCAATGAAACGCAAAATATGTATTGTTCATCCAAATTTAATTTTACTACTTTGGACTTCCGTTGTCTGATATGATATAATATGATTTGAAATCTCTGAAAGAACAAATAAAATTTATATATGAAATAGACGACGACTTGGAAGATAGAACAAACTTACCTATAGAAGTAATCATGTACTAGGATGCTGTATATGGAACTGATATTTCCAACTTAAAGATAAATTATTTACACAAGATCAGGAAATGCCGATAGGATCACCACTTTTATCAGTTATAGCTAACATATATATGGAGTGGTTCGAAAATCTGGCCATTAAAGAAGCCCCGAGTCTGGTTGAGATACGTTAACGACACCTCCATAGTATGGAAACATGGGAATACAGAACTGGACACCTTCCTGAAGCACATCAACAGTGTAAAACCTTTCATTACCTTCCTGAAGGAGAAGGAAATCCACAACGAATTGTCATTCTCAGACGTATTGGTGGAAAGGATATTAAGTGGAAAACACCAAGTGGGAAACATCTGCATGTGATAGAAAAAATAGAGCAATTTATTTCCAACAAGAGTACCCAGTTACAGGAAATGCTATCATTACAGAGTATTTAAAATTGTTGGAATATAGGAATATATAAAAGTAAATGCTTAGACAAAGTATATATTAACAATAATATACGTATAATTTAAAAGAGGAATGAAAAACTAAATATATAACACAAAAAGTTACAAATCACGCAATATAGCAGTACTGACACAAAGATTATAGTATTATTGAAAATGATTGTTGATATATAGTGGTCTCGGTAGTGTAGTGGTTAGCACATCCGCCTTTCAAGCGGAAGACCGGGGTTCGATTCCCCGCCGGG
>WOGR01004959.1:0-14238 GCA_015342045.1 Leptinotarsa lineolata | reverse complement strand
AGGCTCAGTGATCTGGAGTACACTCCACATCCTGAGCCTTCTTTGGTTTTTGAGCCATCTGTATATATGCGTATTGCATTTACAGCATCTGACTGTGTTGTATTTCATTTGTATTTTGTAGGGTTTGTTGAGCGCAATAGTGTTACTTCAATACTTTATGAATATTAATTAAGTATTGGTTCATTCCATAACAAAGCACTTTTTCATTCGATCTAACACCTAATTAGTACTTTTTATGAAAGAGTTGCGGCAACACTGCTCACGAACTTCCCCCTCCCAGTAATTTAAGCTGGAGTAGAAAGAGCATTATTGTCGGCTGGTAAACTCGATCGATTGATTCGATTTCGAGCTTTCCGCTCTCCCGACGAGAAAATCAGGCAGCCACACTTTTTCATTTCCGCAACTGATGCGATTTTCATGACGTTCTATCCGCTGAATCCCCAAACAGATTAAATTCATCTCGAACAGTATTTTCACCTTCACATCAGAAATGAGAATGGGTAACACAGAAAGAGGATTTCTTTTAGTTTTTACCGAACATCATCCCAGTCTGGTATGTCGATAAAAGACCTACAAGGGGGAAATTATAGGACGTATAATAGTGTTTTTGTGACTCCACATGATGATTCAATGAAGGTGGGATTGGAAAGTGTCTCTGACAGATAAAAATGAAATCAGTCGAGGGATACAGTAATCGATTCTTCATTTAACGTGAAGGCTTTCGTTTCACAAATATACCGAGTGAGTGATGCACAGAGGCCTTTTGGAAACGATGAAAGTATGTTGAATGAAAAGGAAGGTGTAAATTATGTATCATTATCAAGTTGTCTCATGGTTGCGTTATGGAGTGTGCTTTTGGGGATGCCCACTCGAGCACCCAATTTATATATTATACAAACACATATGTTGGGAATTATTTTTGATATTTTCAGCAGAAGAGTAATTTCAAACAATCTCCGAATTTTGACACTTGGTAGTATATTTATTTTCGAATAGTGTGTGCATGTGTTCGCAAATAGACAAAAGTTTATTTGAAAGTAGTTGACAATGTTTCATAGTGAATTTTACTCCCAATGTCTGATATGATTCTGAATCTCTGAAAGAACGAATGAAACTGAAACGAATCGCTAAAAATAGCAATTATATTTGGCAATAAAACGTGAAATGGAGTTACAATAAACCAAGTTACTTAACGACGTTTATATTAGTATCCACAATGGTCTTCGGGTGATAACTGGACTATTACTCTGAGAGATAAGTATTTATACTTGTAGGTCATTCGAACGCTTCATCTATCCCATTTATGCCGCTTCTTTGAACTTCCTGTTGTACCAGTGTTTCTTCCTGTGGATGATCTCAACTTGAAACCACTCGATGTTATGTTGATGAGTCCAAACATGTTCTGCTATTCCCGATTTGCTGGGTTCTCCTCGCTGTGTGTTTCTCTTGTGCTCGGCAATGCGGACTTCTAATGACCCCTCAGTTATACCGATATAGAATTTGCCGCATTTGCAGGGTGTTCCAGAGGCTGCTACGGATGCTGTTTCCGGTTCTGAAGCAGTTTCTGATGTACTTGGACTTAATTCTTCTTATTCTCTTTCCGACGACAATCCTCTGACGTAAGGAAGAGTAAGCACTGGTTATGACGGCGCGGCGTAGTAGTACATGCCAGAGTATAGAACACCCCAACTTTTGTCGTCATCCAGTCGACCAATCAGAAGCCTCCGCGCACACAGCAGCAAATTCAAGTTCCATAAGCGGTGTGTGTAAGAGTGAGAGGACGTTTTGACGTAATCGATGCCAAAATGGATATAATGAGCATCGAAGAGATTCAGTTGAAAGATAACCACCTAGTTGAATTATGAAAATAGTAAATGTAGATGAGAATATTGAATGCATGGAAGTGGTATAATGATGATGTTGAATAAAAAATCAGATAAAAAAAATCATGGCGTCTGTTATTGAGTGGAATATACAGGTTGTCTCAAAATACATCATACAATGAAAAATCATGACAGTTGAACGAGGTTGTAACGTTTCAACATGCGATACCTCAATGTGTACAGGGTGTCCCAAAGTACATCATTTGGGAAAAACATGACGTCAATGTGTACAAGGTGTGGCAAAATACATCAATTAAAAAAGCATGACGGTTCAACGGGGCTCTGAAGTTTCAACGTGCGATCCGCCCCCTAATTTTCTAATGAGAAAGTATACAGTGTGTTACTCATTTGGGTGTCTTTGCTTGAGCCGAAAAAACTATCAGACTTTGTCTGATAGCCTAGCTGAAGTTACTTTGGCGTTCTCTCTCCTCGGCCGTGTGGCCAACTGTGCCCATTCCCTTTGAAAGTATTTGTTAGGTGATATTTCCTGCTTAGTGACGGTGGAGGTGATGAAAGGTTTCACGAGATTGATGCGGTTCAGAAAGGTGTCTAGTTCTATACTCCTATGGTTCTGTGCTATGGAGGTGTCATCAACGTATCTCAACCATACTCGGGGCTTCTTCAATGGGAAGAGTTTCAAACCACTCCATATTTGACTATAACTGGTAAAAGTGGCGATCCCATTGGCAGTCTCTCATCTTGCGTAAAGAATTCGTCCTTCAGTTGGAAATATCAGTTCCGTACACAGCGTCCTAGTAAGTCCATGGTGAGTTTATAGGTAAGTTCGTTCTATCTTCCAAGTCCTCGTCTTCAGATAGCTTCCTCTGTATGATTTGAAGTGCTTCTTCAACAGGAACGTTGGTGTGAAAGCTTTCCACGTCGAAACTGATTGATTGATTTCGCTCCATGACTTCGATTGCTTCTAGTAATTCGACAAAATGCTTTGAATGCTTCACGAAAAATGAAGTTTTTTCTTGTTATCTGTTCAATTTCAAATTTTTGCTTGCTTTTATTTTATTGTAATTTCATTTTACGTTTCATTGCTTGATATAATTGTTATCAGCTATTCATTTTGATTTTATTTGTTTCGCTCAAAGGTACTCACCTACTGGGCCAAAACATTTTCGATGAGCTTCCCAAAAAAATTTGTGGGTCTATTAATGGAGCATTATTTAAAATTCTTGTGGAGGCTTACTCGACCGATAATACGTTGAATGCGTTTTTGGCTCTTCAGTATTTATTGTTCGCTATTCTTATACGTATTTAAAATCTTTGAAAAATAAATGAATTATTATTATTATAACTCCAATCTCCACCTCGAACTACTTATAATGTCAAGGTTTCATATGATTGTCTACATAACTGAAACTAACGATAAACAAAATTAACCTTACCTGAAGACTTTCGAAGGATCCGGAACTTGATAGTCAACCAAAAATTTCCTCAAAATCTTCACACAAATTGCTCCAACTTCTTGTTCACTCAGTTCTTCCATATCTTGCACTGAGCTGCCTCCAATCCACCCAAGTAAACAATTCGGATGACCAAGACATACATCGAAGCCGGATATATTTCTAACCCATCTCTCATTTTCCTCAAGTCCTTCTTCAGGACCCCACAGTAACTGAAAGCCTGTAATGTCACCCCACCACTTCTCATTGAAGAACAAGAATATTTTACCTATGGAATGAAAGCCCATATCGGTAATAGCGTCGTTATGGGATTGTGTTAGAACAGTTTCAAGCCTGTTGAAGTCTTTCAAAACACCTAAGGAAGGAGTTAGGATGAGGTGATCACATGTTACGGTTCGGTTATCACAGGTGAGTTTTATTTGTGGTCCTTCCAGCTGGATATTTTGCAAACAGGTGTTGTACATAATACTTTCTCGAGGAATCTGATCGACGATGAAATTGACTATAGATTCAAATCCATTCTTCAGATTGAAAAGGACGGTATTGTCCTCACAAAGATACGTTCCCCACCATTTTGCCGACAGTTTTTGTAAACTCTCGCAAGAATTATCAATCATTTGATATCGCACGTGCCAATCGAAAAGCTGAAGCTTCATTCTTCGTTTTTCCTCGCTGTCATTACAACTATTCACGTACTCAACAAACTTTTGGAAAAGGAAGTCTCCGACGGAATTGGGAAATTCTTCTTTGTTCACGAAAGCCTCACACTCCTTTATAATTCTTTTCACTTCCGTGTCAACTTCGTTTACCAGATCTTCATCGAAAACAACACCATCGTTTCGTACATACTTTCCCGAACCTTCCTCAGATATAGTGTCGGTCAGAAGATTATGCTTCAAAGCTAAATCGTATAGAGGATTCTTTTTCCCGTGTAACCACTGAGCTCCTAAATCAAGTGGTTTACCGTCTACGGTGATGGTACGCACCCTTCCTCCTGGTTGTTCTTGAGCTTCTATCACTAGAAAGTCATAGAAGTCTGATTTTGTGAGGTGATACGCAGCAGCTAAACCCGCCATTCCAGCTCCTACGATCACGATTTTTTTATGCATTGGAACCCTGAAAAAAAAAGTATATGAACACTCTACTCTGAATTCAGGATGCTTTTTTGTCCCTACGGAAGGGGCACTCGAAAAGCTTCCGCGTAGCGTATTGTGAACGATAGAAAAAGGATATTATCAATGATCTGAAATCAAAAAAAGTGGGATTCGTCAATTAACTGTCTTTAAAAAGTATTGAGGTACTCAAATCTCAGTTAGTTTCACTTTTTGTTCAAGAACGAAACACAAACACTACAGAAAAATCCTTGAAAGACTCCACGAGCGATGCCTGTGCGAAAGTAATGACTCACGTTGTATTTGAATAGCTGGAGATTGAATTCATTTGGAAAAACGTTCTCAGGAAGTTCATTTCACATAAACTCAGTTTTCCAAATGAGAGAGTTTTTAAACAGTGAAGTTCGAGGTGCACTGAGTTGAACCTCGAAACGATGAGCAGCCACAGTCCATAATGTATTTCTGATATGTACCGCTCTTGGTGGAATCAAATGTGCCAAGTCATTTGAACACCTCTCTAACCTTTTTTTTGATGTTCCAGACTATCGATGTTGCAAGGAATGTTTGTGTCTCCAGTCAGACGAATGGCTCTTTTCTGAATGGAATCCACCAGCTTCAGGGTATGCTTAGAGGCGGAGCTCCATACATGAGAACAATACTCCAAAGAAGGTCTGATCTGAGGTTTATGAAGCATCAGAAGTTGCTGAGGTGCGTACAATTTTCTGGTTAGGAACAGGGTCCCTAACTTTTGAGAAGCAGCCTCTGCAATTTCAGCGACATGATTGTGCTAAGACATACTGGTGTCCATTTTAATCACCAACAAACTCATCGAAGCAGAAAGCGGAATTGTCTGTCCTAAAATTATTATATCCAGTACGGAGCCAACCATCTTTTTGGAGAAAACCGATGCCTGGGTTTTCGTGGGATTGAATCGAACCTGGTTACTTTCACCCCAATTTGAAATCACCTCTAAATCCTAACTATCCTCCTGCTGGAATGACGAGATAAGGGTGGTGTCGTCAGCAAAGCAATATATTGGATTCTTGGTTTTCTTCATTAAGTCGTCGATATACAATAAAAAAATAGTTGTAAAAAATGAACAAGTCAAACTTTCACCGATATTTGAAAATGTTGATTGAACTATCATAGACCCAATTTCTGTTTTATCGGTATCGGAAATGTGAAAAAATATGAATAGGTACCTAAAAATAAAAAAAAAACTCTCGAAAAACTCTACGGTATAGGAAGACAAGAAAGTAGCTATACTATGTTTTTATTTGAATCAGTCAACCAATTTCCAGGGCCGTACTTTGAAAGGGGACAATTCCCTCAATTATAATAAAATATTACCGAAACATCCTAAAATATAAAATTGAATTCAATTTCTCAGTAAGGAGTGAACGTCAACGATCCAAAAACTACAACAAAAAACACAGGTCCATATTTGAAAATTCAAAGATGGGGGTGGCCCAAGTCAGATGACACCCTGTATGAAAGATTCATGAATATGTTCTGATAGTCCACATCAAGTGCTAATATCAAAATGTAGACATATTTTCAATATGTCTACATGCTGTAACTGTCAAATTTTTCAGAAAAAATTAATATCTCGAAAACTAACAAATTTGGGTACAGGCATTGTTATACAAAGTGGGCCTGAAATGTGCTGAGGAATTCAAAAATGTAATAAAATACAGGGTGTTCCATTTGAAATAAGGAAGTTGCCCTCAACTTTCGGTATAGCGGAAAGAGACCATAAAATTGGCTTTAATGGACCGCAGCGTGTAAGTAATAGCTCGCGCGATAGCGAAGCCTATTAACACGCCTAGATACATAAAAACAAATTACGCCCGAAATACATACAACATTTTATGCACGACCGGTATATTTGATGTCATGTAGATAAATACCTCTTCATATGCAGAACACGATAGAAATACATCAAGGCTACCGTGAGGCTGTATATTCATATCATATCAGAAACAGAATGAATCAAGAAGTAATGAAATGAATGTTATCATGACAACTCAGTCAATGTTTCGAAATCAGACTACATAGGCTGGTAGCCATATTTGCTGTCAATTTTTGTGATCACAGATAATTTATTAGTGATTTTGAAATGGATTCAAGCGACGAAGAGCGACGAAGAAATAAGTGAAGCAGCCGAGGATGTGAAATTAAGTTTATTGCCAAGTAAATCCAAGAAAATATACGACAAAGTTTATGAAGAATTGGTGGTGCAACGAGGATAATGTAAAAAATAATTACACAGAGAGTGTACTTCTTGTCTATTTTCTGGAAAAATTTAAATATCTTCCATGTTGTCATAGTGCATGCTGAAAGCTACTTTGAATGTACATGATAATAGGGATATCAGTAGATACGCAAGATTGATAGCTCTTTTGAAACGAGAATCTGAGCTATTTTTGAGGGAAGCACCAGACAATTTGTATCTTATTATGAAAATAGCTTCTAATTTTATGTTTTCTCGATTTTCAGAATATTAATCTGAGAATTTATTCTAAGTAGTACTGATTTCTGGTATTTGTGGAGCATGTCGCAGCGAAGAATTGACAAATATAAAGTGGACGACATTCAAGATTCAGAAACATTCTTACTCATTACTATACGTGAAACCGAAACGAAGATAGATCGAGTATTATAAAAATGGCAAGTGTATGACACAGGTTATCGGAAAAAATACATTCAGAATAGCCACTTACCTAGGTCTTTCTAATGCAAAAGAATATTATCGTCACGACTTCAGATGATTTTCAACAACTATGTTAGCAGATGCAGGCAAGGATATAATTAACATTGAAAGTTATACTGGATATTACCTGTATGCCGTCCAGTAAGTAAGGTCAGACTTTCGTGTTCCCGATTCAAATCTACCTCTAACGCAAAAACCTATTCAAATACTTAAAAAGTGATTATTGTGTTTTAAACACTGTTTCAAATAGTGTGATAAATAAAAAAGCTGGAGAACGGTCCTCACGCGAGATATTGCCGAATAAGGAATTCCGTGAACAGTGCCATAAACAAATCGTTAAAAGACCAGGCACTTTTAAAGAGTATAGCAGATAGGGTATCAGAGGCGATCGTAAAAAGTATGAATGAAAAAATTTCCGAAATAGAAGAAAGAATGTCCGAGATTGAAACTCGACAAACTGAACTGGAACAAATGTACGAGGAGGACGTGAAGAGTCTGAAGGAAAAAATTGAATGCATTTCAAAGGATAAGACTGACTTGGAACTCAAGTAATTGGTAATTCAAGAATCTTCATTTTTAATGAAGATCCAAAATAAAAGACACGACTAAAAACGATACAACTGATGAAAGAAAAAATAGATATTGATATTGGTGAAGAGGATATAAGCTTATGCTACAGAATGGGAAAGAAGAGTGATAACCCGAGATGTATATATCTGAAACTGAGGAGCCAATACCTAAAACAAAACATATATCGGAACGAAAGGTTATTAAAGGGAACAAATATTGTAATAAGGGAGGATCTAACAAGTCGGAGGGTAAAACTAGTATCCAAAGCAACGGAAAAAACATCTTTCTGAAATGTGTGGACTGAATCTGACAAAATTTATCCCAGTTTGGATAACAAAATAAATACCGTAAACTGTGAAGCTGACTTGAAGAAGCTTCAACTCCTACTGAGTTATTATTTTTTGATGATAAAATTATTTCACTAATGTCACTTAAGTCTACAGGGGAGAAATAAAAGGTGTGACTACCATGCATTGTTGTATAGCTACTGAAAGACGTTAGCCCAAAGTGTTTATATATGGTTTTTCCAGCTATTGTTGAAAAATAGGTGCCAAAACTGTCAGCAATAATATTTTTATCGCAAACAATTATATCATCTATCACTAACTCACGGGTTATTATTTCCTTATCTTTTCCTGTTTTATCTCTTACTATGCTCCATATTTGTTTCCACTTTTCGTGATGATTTTTAATTTCAAGACAACCCTGATGAAATGAATTCTTGGTCTCATCTAACATTTTAGCATAGTAGCACCTTATGCTACTGTCAACATTTCAAGTGTTTCGTACAATCTATTTCATATATTCGAGTCGAGTGTACCAACATAAAAAATTGAAAAATCGCTAATCAACTGTTTGTAGCCCGCAAAATTTAAATTTTCAGATTATTTTTTTAAAAATTCACATTAATCGATAATACTTTTCAACTTCAATGATTTGATGACTCGTCTGTCAGATTTATGTAAAAAGTTAATTAGTTTGGCTGCCGTTTTTTCCTAATGTCTTCACGATCTCAAAAATCTGCTAAAACAAGTATAAAGCTGAAGTTTTACTGTGACAAAGAATGTGGATTATTGAACTCTCAAAAAGTCAAGCATAAGCTCATAATATTTTCACGATAACTCTTGAATTGAAATGCTCTCATTACATCTTAGAACTCAAAAAGTTTGAGGGGTGTCTGAACGTTTCACAACTTTGCTACGCTTTCAATACCGGGAGATCGATATGTCACAGACACTCTCCATATTACATCTATCAGAATTGAAAAACTTTTCCAATTGGGGATATACATCAATGACAGTTGATTTTTGACGTCGAATTTGAATTGGATTTCCGTGTTTGGCAGAAGGCATGAAATGATCAAGCCTCGGGTGTATATTTAGTGAATTGAATAACAGCTGGAGTTAGACTAACTATAGGTCAATGTTGACACTTTCAACGGACGCTCCATGTTACGAATGAACAACTCACTGAAATTAATGGAATCCCCTTTGAGTTGATAACAAACACAATGCATAATTGTTTTGAAGTATTTGTTCTGCAATTGAATAGAAATTCAATTCAGTGATATAAGCGTTTAAAACACAATAACCAATCAGAACAACAATTTAGAAGTATCTGTTTCATGTAATGTTTATACAGGGTGTCTATTATACATGAGGCAAAACATTAAAGAACTATTCCTTGGTGTATTGTAAGAATATTTTGTGCTTTGATGATTTTTCATATGGCGCTCCGTTTCGAAGATACGGGGCGAAAAAGAATTTCAACAATAACAATTTTGGTACTTTGAAAATTATTAACGTAGCCTGAATAAAAGTATAGTGTACTACACTGGACCTACCAAGTAATAAAAAATTAACGATTCCGTTGGTACCTATCAACAACATTCTGATTACTACAAACGGCTGCAGATATTCAATTTGAATAGTGTCTTGGAAGTGATTATTTATGTTTGTCGAATAGGTTGAAACTGATTGATTTCCTCTATTTAACGTGCATTTTCAACAGTTCTTGTAGATTGAGAAACAATACATGTGATTTTTGGTGATGAATTATCATTGCCGAAAGTCTTTTTCACTCTGTATCTTCGAAACAAACTATTTTGTGAAAATCGGTTGTTCCTTAGTGCGATTCTGTACAAACAGCCTTGTCTGGGAGATCACGTGCACTATTCATGATGATGGTTTGGATCACTCTGTTGCTTAGATGGACAGAGTATAGTTCATTTTGAAATCAACTGCTTTTTTCCTTTCTTTGAAAGATTCCCACATTCTTTTGGGAGAGGTAGAAAGCCAAAACTTTTCTTTCCCAAAAATTAATCTCTGCTATGGAGTATATCCCTTCCATTTAAAACAATATACTATTACGAGTTTTCGAATAAATTATACACAACACAAGAAATAAAGCGAGAACAACCTATATACCAAAAGTTAAAGGGAAAACATCATCATAAGGAAACATCATTTGTCACAAACCCATATTATAAACTAAAATACTAAGAGATCTTACTTCTTAACCCGACATACAAGGATATATCATTCTGTGTTTACTGTTTAATTTGTCAAAAACACTATCCATTCAAAAACCTTGTATCAGAGAATCCTGTTTTTGAATACGGAAATATATATTATTACATTATTCATTATTAAGCATCTTTCCCCGAAACATTAATCGACTGATTTCTGTAGTCCACGTGAGATGACCATGTCCTCAAATCGTTCGTGCAGAATATCCAATGTGGCAAGTAGCGCCGTCCGGTTGAAACCAGATGTCGTTTGTGTCCAGATCATCCAATTCAGGCCAAAAGAAATTGGTAATCATCAACCTATTGCGCTTGCAATTTACCTAATCCAGGTACAAGTATACATGTACAACACGTATTAGCACACCAAACTACCTTATCATAAATACGCTTTGAGCAATTGACCTAATCCAGGTACAGGTATACCTGTACATCTGGTAATAGGACACCAAACTACCTGAGTGAACATAAAAACTCTTGACGCAATTTATCTAATCCAGGTACAGGTATACATATACACCAGGTATTAGTACACGCAATTTACCTAATCCAGGTACAGGTATATATGTACACCAGGTATTAGCCCACCAAACTACGGTCTATGCAATCAACCAAATTCGGGTACACCTGGTACATCAGGAATAAGCACCAAGTGTTAGCACACCAAACTACCATGATTAACATAAATACGCTTTACGCAGTCGGAATATTCAGAAGAAATTCAAAAAATCGATGGCCTTCAAACCCGAAAATAGTGACACTCAATGTACTCAGTGTTTATATATTGTTTACTCACCATCTTTTATAAGTAAAATAGAAATACTTTTTGGAATAATTCTGTTTGTATCCCCAGAGGTGCAATAAATAAACAAATGAATATTTTCTCGATACAGTCGTCAGACCAATTTTATTTTTTGCCAAGATTTCTAGAAAACCCGTAATCTGCAATGTTTTCGTTACTGAGGTTGTGCTTGCAAACTCAACAAACTTGAAATAAACGAAAAAAAAAAACACTATTTATATTAAATTTCCATATGAGACAATGAAAGAATGGTAGATAAAAAAGATTATCTAATACGTACTTTCTAAGAAATGCACACTAAAATACCCGTACATTTCCTCTCAAGAAGAGTATTACACCATCGTATATGAATGTGAAATACAAATGCAGAATTTTTTCATACTCAATACTTATGATCGATAGTGAAATTCAATGAAACTAGAATTTACTTATACATCTCAATCAATCTTCCAGCCTCTCTGTAGCCCGTTTCGATTGCACCATGGACAGTTGAATACCGAGTCTCGCTTGTTGCTTCACCAGCAAAGAGAAGAGTTTCTTTACCGGTCTTCGACTTCAGCGGCTTCGCTAAATCGTCAGCAGTTGCATTGTGTACTTCTTGGTCCAAGCCTACGTATACGTACGAGCCACAGAAGTGGGGATTGCTGTTCCATTTGGACCTGGAAAAAAGTACACAGTACTGGGGAGTGATCTTTACAGATGCGTTATCAATTTGTATATCCTAAATGAGTCGACAAAATAAAGAAAACATAATGACTGCTTTAAACAACCTGAGCTTTTGATGAAGAAATACTATCATTCATGAAATTTACTTAAAAGGTGAACATAGGTGACGATTCTGGTTTATTTTCATGAATTTGTAATAAAGCATAGGTTACGAATATTATTTTCGTAAAGTACGAATATCAAAACACATGTGTTTTTGTATTCTGAAAAAAACTTTTATCAGCTTCCAGTAACGACCTTCAGGTCAACGTAGGGCTCAGCCACTCAAAAAAATAGTTAAAAATTTATTGCGTCGATGTTTTAAGAACATTGCTATTCACTATTCCAAAGGTTAGGAATGATATTATAAACCCCAAAAACGTCTCATAATGAAACAAAATTTATTTTTTGATAATTCAAAGTGTCACAGACGAGACTATACAAAAATCTTTAATTTAATGATAAAATTAATGAATTCGTCTGAGATGGTCTAATTACCAAAACGCCTTTATATAAAATATTTTAGACTCTGTTCGATTGGCAGGAATTTTTCTGGGAGAATACGAATTTCACCCCCTAACAGAATTTAGCTGGAAAGCGCGTAGAAAAAATTAAGTCAGTCTTGCGCGGACCTACGGGTAGTTTGGTCTTTTAAAAAGGTATTTTTGACCCAGAGACGACACTGTGTTTTCAAGGGCTTTGTATCGTTGATTATTCGCGGTTTCGGTGATTTGAGGTGAAAAAGGGAAGTAGCTGAATTTGTTAGGTATATCAAGAAACTGATTCGAGAAGTGATCTCGATATTTGGGAGTTGATCGCGGTTTATTCGGCTAGCTGACTTGAGGTAAAAAGAAGGAGCGGGCAAACTCAGAAGTAGAACGGTTGGACTTCCTACGAAATTCTGGGTAAACTATTTAGAGATTTCGCGAAGTGATTTTAGTATTGGTTTTTTTCGCGGTTTATTGCGGTGAAGTTGTATGAGGAAACATTGTCGAGTTCCTGGTGAGAGTATTGGACAGTTTTGGGGGAAAAATGGCTTTTGTCGGAGACCTCAGGAGCATCCATCTACATTTTTTTGGTGAACGTATCTTACAAATCATTATCTAGATTGTATTTGTTATTGCATGCTTATGTATCTTTACAATTTTTTGGAGTTGGCACCCACCCAAGGTATCATTGGAAGTTTTCATATATCTACGAAACGGGTTCTCTTTTGCATTATTAGGATTATTAGTAGGTTAGGGTTATAGTGTCTTATGCGCGTTATACAGGAAGGAACGATTGAGTAATAGTTTTTCATAGTTGTTTTTAGCAGATTTATTAGAATTCAGGCAAGGCGTACCTTGTCCTGAGTGATGTTGAGTAGATGTTTACAAATTTGTTGTTTATATGTTTCCACTTGGTTAAAATTATATATTTCTATTTCAAATAAATTGCACACGGTTCAAATAATTTTCATTGAATCAGATGTAACGAATACGTATTAATATTGCTTTGTTTGGGTTTAAACTTCAGTCATTATTTTCGTTATTATTTATTTTATCAATTGTTTTATTCAATTATTTTGTCTACTTTATTTATCAATGAAATTAGTTTGTGGAAACTCCGCCAATATTATGTCAGCCCCTCAAACCCATAAAAAAACCATGCAATCTTGAGCCATGGCTGAACACAGCCTCTATGGACCTAACTGGTGACAAAACTAAGCCATCTCGCTCTGAGGAAACAGAAAGGTAAGGATTCCATCTGTTGATCAAACTACTCAATTCTCAATCCGTGTGATCAGAACGGATTTCAAACTTTTCTGATCTGATGACAGCAACTTCCGCGCTACCAAACTACATTAAAAAAATAATCCCTTCGGCTGAACGATCCCATATACAGGGCGGTTTATTTTCTTGAGCGAATATAATCAACTGATTAGGATAATTAGAAATATTAGGAGTATAAAGGGGTTGTTTCAGACATCGACGGTCAATTATTACAAATTCGTCTGTCCTTCATTCATGATTCTGTAAATATTAGGTTGTTTCAAATAAAGTGGGAGACATTCAGACTAGAAAATATAGTAATATATCGTCGTTAGCGGCTGTTGAATGTGAAATGGCGCTCCATGTTCTGTTTGATACATTTGACAGCTCATCAGATGATGATGCAGACATTGATGCTACTTTAGCAATTCTTGCTATGAAATGTAAAGAACAAAAAAGGTTTTGGATAGCAAACCACATAAAACTTAGAAATGAACGTGGATAATTTGCACTTTGAGTAAAAACAGAACAGAATGAAAAACTAACCTCACTTCGTGTACCACGAATTCAATCACTTGTGTCGATGGAAACGTGCGGTAGGTGAGACGAAAAGCGGGGGCGAATATAAGAGTGGAATATCGCTCAAACCCGCGTTAATACAGGCGATGGCCATGGGAAGAGCGCTATCTTCTCCGGCCATGAAAGTGAGGATCTCTGGAAGGGAGATCGACTGGCAACCGCGGGTCAAGTACCTCGGTCTTCTAAT
>WOGR01004958.1:0-14238 GCA_015342045.1 Leptinotarsa lineolata | reverse complement strand
CATGCTTTAGGAGATGTAGATGGGTAAATTTCGTATGTGCAATTCTCAGGCGTGTAAGTAAAACTTGCTGTCTGCGAGTGAGAGCTTGGTAATTTTGAGTGACTAGATTCGGATTAATGGCTCTGAGTTTAATATACGGATTTCCACCTTTGCCTCCATCTGTCGCATATGAGCTCTTTGATTTGGAGATGAACGTCTTGATAGGGCACTCGTTGGATCTGTCGACAGTTGGGGTTTGAAATGGCCTCTCGAGCTTCTGAATCGACATTTTCATTACCCGCTCTTCCCATATGAGAAGGAATCCAAACTATCTCAATGTGTTTACCATCCTGTAATAACTTTCCCGGTTCAGTCTTAATGAGAAGAAGTGCATTTTTCGGTTGGAGTTGTTGGATGCCCAAGACTGCACTGAGAGAATCTGTGAAAATGACATGATCACCCAATATTATTTGATCTGTAGAAAATTGTCTGGAAATCACCAGAATAATCTCTGATATTATAATTTGTAGTGAATAATTTTTTTATTTGCAGTATTGATGCAACAGCAGAATCCGGTAGGTTAGGACGACTAGTGAATCATTCTAGAAATGGAAATCTTACAACAAAAACCGTCATGGTAGACAATAAACCCAGGCTGGTACTCATAGCCAAAGACAGTATTAAGATAGGCGACGAAGTTTTATATGACTATGGAGATCGGTCGAAGGAATCTCTGAAATATCACCCATGGCTGGCTAATTAATTGTAATTTTTATAGTAGATAGTAACCGAGTTAGGAGCATTTCATTAAATTGGTGGAAATCGAATTTTATATAACGGATGAAATTGTTACATTGCAAAATATATTGTTGTCATTTTTTATTTGTTAAAATATACTTTCGTCATTCACCTATCTATGATGAATTATTAAACTTATTAGACAGAACAAAATCTGGGCTAGTATGCTGTGGTCGTAAAAGTCTGCTCTTATATTCAACCTATTAGTGAAAACATTCTTTTTTTTTTCTTAAGTAAAATATACGGTGGGAAAATAACGATTGTTGAAGGAAAATGCCCACATTGGTTAATAAAAATAATAAAGTCTTGAAAATCAAAGAAAGATTTCAATTTTTGGTGAATTTTACACATTGTCAGAAAAAGAGTGTCATCATTTTTGCAAAGGCATTAAGACTGAAACGGTATTTATATAAAATTATTTGTATTTTTTATTGAATCATCTATCAATCAATAATATCAATGTAATTAAAAGTCGGACAGAAATTATTTATAATAATATCGAGGGTTGTTGCTTTTTCTCAAAGAGAATTTTTTTTAACATATATATTTAAATGCCATTTAATCTTTATATTTTGATCTTACCCCAAGCATTTGAATTGACATGTTATCTATTTTTCGATTAGAAAATTTGTAGTAATATTAGAATAACTTCATATTGAAATAATTTATTGATTATATAATAGGAAAAATTCAGAAATTTATTTATTTCAAATGGATTGACTTGAGAAAATGCCAATAAGTGGTTGAGATGTTTTGTAAAGCTTGATTTATGTTGGATGTTTGGTGAGGTAGTTGTTTATATTGTGATACTCTGATGACGACTATGAGTAAAAATGTTATTTTATTCACTAATTTTCAGTTAGTAAATTTGTATTTGATAGTAAAAAATGAAAGATTTTGGCCCAAATATCGATTGGAAGTGAATTGTGACTCATCGAAGTAGACTGGAAATTCTAAGAAACAATTACTAGTGAAATTTTATTAAATGTTGTTACGTAGTTCAATTGTATTCTGAATAAACTGATTGATTACCCCAATTTCATGTTTTATTACGATGGGGAACTATTTGTTATAGAAAACTCCAGCAATAAAAACAAAGCCATTTGGAATACAGGGCTTTTCATGATGAGCGTTAATCAGCCGTTTCTGACAAACTATGCATAAATCAATATAACCTAAACGCCTAAAATATTTCAGACGAAGCGGCGTTGTCGCTTCTACTATAAATTAGCGGCTTCTTTGATTTTTCAAATGGAACACCCCGTATATCATATTATGATTCATTATCACTTTGTCAACAAATTCATATACTATTTCCCTATATCACAAAAATCTTTTAAAGAATCGAGGTACTTGATCCATTTATTCATCTCGCCTTTAGTAAAATATTTTAGACACAAATTGATAGTGGAGCGACTATATAGAGTTTAGTTGAAATCATTTATACTCTTGTAATTCTTCAGAAATGAGGAGTTTTGAAAATAAATACCGTTACAAACGCTCAATTTATCTTGTCCTCATTTTTCATCAATAGTTTTCACAATCTGTCAACGTTGAAACAACGTTAAACAAAACATGAAGTTCTCTAAATCATTGGAAGCCATTAAAAATTGTATACATCTTACCCTGCATGTAACATCATGTATAGAAGAAACCTCCATATTTCCGATCTTTTGTCTGGCCTATATATGAAAATTGAGTCTATGGGTACAGGTCCTGTCGGATTCAGTTCGCCGGTTGTGATGGAGTAGTACAAAAAGAATCCTAGCTGAAAAAAAATGTTTTGATAATGGGTAGTGTTTGGAAAAGGTCCTACATGGAAAAATGAACGATTTAACACCAGAACATTGTGATGGTTCGTACCAAAATTTGGCCAAGCCCCCAATAAAAAGGATCGTAAGGTATATTTTCCATTTCAAGGTCACCTGTGTTTTTTTCAATATTACATGGGTCAGACTACTTTCAAAAACATTAGATTTTACTTAATTGAATTATTTTCATTTGAATTGGACACCTTTATATTTTCTAGAGGATCCATGCATTCAAACAAAAAGATAATGTTGCATTGAATTTGTATCATAGAATGTATAATCGTAACTTAAAATTTCAAAAATATTGTACGACATAAACGAGAAATAAAAATTACAAAATTATTTCTCATGTTGTAAATAAGCAACGGTATCTCAATGCTGAATGAAAAGAAAAATTTCTCTTTCTGTTGATCTAGATAAAGAAAGAAAAAGTGCAAAAAGGAGGTCGTTTCGAATAAAATCCAAATATCAGTCAAATATTAGTTTCTGTTAAAAAAGGAAGAAGAGTGCATTCCAAAATCTCAATCTTACATTTATTTTGTTAGAAAAATTGTCAATCACGAAGGTAATTATAAATAAAACAGTAATTTATACAAATGCATCAGAACCTCTTAACCAGGTACGATTCGAGTATTTTATTTTCACTCAGAGTGTGTTCAGAGAGACCGAAAACCGCATAATTGATGATTCTGAAATACGACCCGGAGTTAGCAGATAATTTTACAAAAAGTCAATGGATAAGGAGAATGAATCTTCTCGGTTCACTAAGCGATGCTAATCGGAGGCGCCATACAATTCGTTGAAACGTTACTCATGATTACAATAAACACAAAGGATCAAGCAACGTAAAAATCAACTTTACTAAAAAAAAGTTCAATGACTCATGAAATAGAACTAGTTCTCGGTTCTCACGGTTCTTACTTCGGAATTAGTTGATGTCGCGTTTTTTAAATGCTATGCGTGGAAAAACCCAACATTCTGTAGGACGTTTTCCTGGAAATCGAACAAAATTATTGCTGAAAGAAATTGGAATACTATGAACCTCAAAACTTGTGGAAATTATATGACATGAAACTCCTATCTTGGTAATACACTGTCACTGAATTGCTTCTATAAAGAAATATCTATTCAAATGCCATGGATACAATTATTCGATGATATACTTGACGTTTAAGTTGATCACCTCCTCCCAAAGCTCAGACAATTCCGTTTCATTGAAAGTCGGGGTTCTTGGCGCTTGGCACTGATTTGATGTCGTCTCTTGATTCGAACTTTTTTTATGTAAATGACGGACACAGAACAAGTGATAGCCCGAAGGCACAATATCTGGACTGTAAGCTGGATGTGGCAACACTTCTCATTCGAGTTCATCTATGAGTTTTTCGGAAAGATTTTGCAATTGTTGACAGTAGGGGATATTATCAATTGTCCCCTCATCTGCCAGAAGTTCGAAATGGATGACACTCAAGATATTCCATCAGATACACATCATTTTTCTAGGGTGTAGTCCTTCTTTGGGAATCGGTGTTACGACCATGGTTGAGACAATCCGTTAAAGAAATGGTTCGGCTGATAGTCGATTGTTTTTCTGGTATTCAGTCAAACTCTGCGGAACCCAAACCCTACTCATGTAGGCCTTGCCCACAGATATTAAATGGTTCCATATCAGATCAGATATGATTGATAATAAATGGTTATTTTGAAGAAGACAATTAATCTGAATACTTTTTAGGAAATAACTTTTTTGACAAACTAACATAATGAGTTTTCAGGTGGACAAAGAGATTTGGAACACTTGATACATACAGAAACCTACATGTGTAAGTTGTAAAATACCCACACTTTGTAGAAAACTGTGCGTCGATTTTTTTTTCAAGTATGCCAGAGTGTGAAGCAAACTAACTCAAATGATGTTCAGGACTGTATCAGACAGTCCTTGATTTGTTTTTCCTAGATCGCCAAGCTACCGCTCTTTTTATATATTGCTCATATATTTAGCTCGAAGGTAAAATAAATAAAACAAAGTTTCAAGAATATCCGAAGTGTGACTAAAAATATGTATCAGACGAGCCACCTAGTAATCTCAATAAAAAGTGATTATTTACGTAACCGAATCGAAAAAAGGCAGTTTTTCGACTAATGAATATAAGTTAAGGATAGCTAATGTGCAAGCTGAACACCCAAACAGTTCTGATCTCCTGGCATTAATTCTCTATATCTAACTCTTCCTAAAAACCAGAACACTTTCTGTCGACGCGTGTTTCGCAAGCCAAGTTAACATCATCAGGAAAATACTAAAAAATTTATAGTAGTTAAAACAGCGCAAGAAATTTATTTATATGCGAGATTATAGCCTTCATGAAACTATATCGAAATCACTGCGATTATACGACAAAAAGCATTCTTGCAGTAAACGCCTGCATTATGAGCTAGTTGAAACAATATACCCCATTCAATTCAAATGAATATTATATTATTATACTGATTTCATAGGACATATATAAGTCTGATAAAATAATTTCACCATTTTGCATATCACTGGTATATATTTCTAGCAAGTGAATTTTGTTACCAAAGTACGAGAGACGTATATTAAATACATGCGTATCTATATAAAAAATACACATTGACTCAGATTACATACAAATTACATTAAAATACACCTAACAAACACATTGTAAGTGAAAATAATAAAATATTAATGAAATTTTGAAGTGCATCGAACACATATTCAAAAAAACTCGTCAATTGAATAGTAAAAGTACTCCAATAAAATTGATTCAATTTCCCTTTTAAAACAGCCGGCATTCAAGTTTCTCACCTGTTGTAGTAATTTATTGAATGAATTCACAATCTCGAAGAGTTTTTGTCCGACATAACCAGTCTGGTCTCGCAAGTAATGTATCGTACTTTTCGTTCAGGATTTTGTAAAATAAAAACATGCAACATTTTCTGTTTTTGAAAAAGTGGACGAATTCTGATTACTTCTTTTGTATAGTAAATATTCTATGAACATGACATGAACAATAATAGGTAAATCCAAAGTGAAGGCTTCCTCTCGACCATCCACTGCAACCCGCGAGAGTTTATTGTGGCTCACACCTATTCAACCTTGACCAAATAAATCCAGATTCTTAAAGAAGACGATCACTTTATATATTTGGTGATTTTCATGACAGATGGCAAGAGTGTGACTCAACTGAATGCAGAAAACCCATGGATTACCATATATACAACGTGTTGTATATAAATGAACTCAAATTGAACTTTACACTGACCAAGCAATTCACTGAATACCTATCTCTCACTTGAAAAAACATTTCCACTTCGAATTACCAAATTGAACAAACATTTAATCAGGTCCTAAATAAAGGTGAGAACTTGCTGATTAGTTGTTTACTTAAATTTAAAAATAGTCTAAATTTATACTGGTTCATGTCATTAAGGTAAATTTCCGAACTCGAAGCATCTGCATAGGAAGTTATCAATCTGGAAGGTCGGCATTTCGGGGTTTCTGTAATCGTGGAAACACATGTTACAGACTTTCGAAAGGGAAATAGGCACGCGCCAAGGTGTCTTATTTGAACGTACCCCGAATTTTAGTTTTTAATAGACTATACAGAAAGGCCATTAAGGGGGAAACAGTCAAAACATTTTTATTGCCTTTTCGTTTCAGAAGTAAGAATACGCGTTTAAATATAGATCTCTACGGAGTTCGGAGTTGCTCGAGTTAACTATTTTAAAAGGATCGTTATTAAATTTTGTTTACATTCACGGAACAATATATTTCGAATGCATCTAGTACACGTATGGTTTTCGTCATAACAAATGAACTTTATTTGAGAATACCAGCATGAACATATCTTGATATTCAACAGTCAATTACGAAAAGCTAAAGCTGATAAATGTTTTATAATAGATAAATTATTACCTGCGGGTCGATATTATACAGGGAGATTATTGTGGTATTCCAGTTATATATTTTGTGAGTATTTATTCATCATTTTTGAAAAAAAATCTGAAATAATTAAGACGCTACAAATCTGAACTTTTGAATATCATTTGTATGAGTACTGGGAACCTTGATGAGCAACAAAATTTATATTTTTCATCGAAACAATTAGTTTTTAAAATAATAGAATAACTACATATAATGCGCCAACCAAAAAGAATCACACAAGATATTCGTTTATCACGAATGTCTGGCATAGAAAAATCACAAAACAGAAAGAAAATTAGTGAAATTATACCTCTTTATAGGTTAGTTTTTGTTAAAGTACGATGTAATAAGGTCTCTTCTTCCTGAAGTTTCACCTCTGTTCCCATCTTTTTGGTACTTTTTTGATACTACCTATATTTTCTTAGCCTTCAAAAAAAAACCCTCTTCACAGTATATACATTAATAATTTTGAAAAACTATGTGATAATGTTCATGTATCAATGTATGCAGATGATTTCGCAATACTTGTGTCAGATCATTCCGATGAAATGCTAGGAACACGTTGTAATAAGCTAATCCGATCTCTGGCAACGTGGACATATATCAACTCACTATTTTTCAATGTGGATAAGACACAACAATATCTTCGGTTTCACAACCGTCAAAGAATTTGTACCAAACTCGATATCACTGTGAATGATATACCAGTTTCAAAATCTGCCACCCATGTCAAGTTTTTGAGAATGTTCATTGATGAGCATCTCGATTGGATAGTCTGATATCAGCGCTCCATTCGCAGTGCTATCTTCTGAAAAATTTGAGAATGGTACTTACACATTATCAATTGTTGATGGTGTATTATGGGCAAGTGGAGAGTGCGTTATGATGTTTGTTTCTGGGGACGGTCAACCATGTATTAGGAAGTTTTTCTTGAACAAAAAAAATTATCAGGTGCATCATGAATGTGCTTAGTACCGAGAGCTGCAAAAGTTTTTTCAGCAAATATGAATTATCAACACTTCCATCGTTATATATTTTTGAATAGTGTCTCTATACTTTCATAAATAGAGATAGTTTAGTGAAGAATTCTGATGTACATCAAGAAAATACTCGTTCTCAAAATCACTTATATTTACCAATTTTTAAAAATAGAGTACATTTCTGCTTTCCTACCAATAACGGCTTACGTGCATTCAATATATTACCCGATGAATTGAAAACCTGTTCTTCGATATTGACTTTCAAAAAGCAACTCAAAAAATTTCTTGTCACATAATGTTTTTATTCAAAAGATGAATTTTTTTCAAAAGATATAGGAATATTGTTATCAATATTTCTGTTTTATCTCACACATATATCATTTCTAATATGTTTAGAATTTTTAACGGTGAATCTTTGTATTCCAAAGCTCTAAAGGTGAACTCGTTGAATATACATTGTATGTTTTTTTTTCTGGACTTGACTAGTCCAATTCAATATATTGTCTTTTGGAAAATAAATTATTATTATTATTATTTATTATCATAGTATTTCAAAGTATTTCCTCCGCCTCTTTCAGTGATGCATCTGCAGCTGTTTTTTGCTTCTAAAACTTTTTTCATCTCTCACCACCTCCGATTTGTCCATTTCCTTCTTAGTCTTATTACTCTCTTCCTCCAGCTCCTAAAAATCTCGTCTGTCCTCTTCCTGGCAAAATGAATAGTGCATTTCTTCTGATGTCTTTTTTCTCGGTTCTTAAATATTCCGGATATTTGCAAGAGGATCGAGTAAGAGTCAGTAGTTCAGAAGTAAGACACATGCTTCTGTTTTTCCAAATTTCTGTCAGACGTGCGTACTATATTCTCAGTTAACAACTTCTAAGGGAGATATCAAAAGAGTGCCGATTCAGATGTCTTATGATAATGAGATGATAAGAACTCTTGATCCTTTCTTCGTACTGACTTATCTTGAATGCGTTAAGTTCAATATATTTTGCAAATCAGTTCATTGCCAATCGTAGCGTGCGACAAGTCCGCAGGCAGGCAGCTGTTTTACATGGCATTCCAATGGAAATCGGAAATTCCTCTCAATATACAGTCTTCGAATTCCAACTGGTTGTTTATAATCGCGGAGCAGACTGGAATTTACAAGATCCACTTCCTCTTAAACGTCCGAACAATTTATCGCTTTTCTTATTACCCTTATTAAAACTATAATTATTGCTCCGCGCGTACGGTTACGTAATATGCGGTTCCCGCATTTTTTACTCTGTTTTTTTGCTTCATTTTCTTCTAGTGCCAAGATTGAACCGAATGCACGGCATACTGTTGAGTATGAAAGCAAGCAGATCATAAATATTAGTAATGCGATATTTGATATTTCGCCTTTTTTCGCCTCGTTACTATGCCGATAATATGTTTCGGAATGGCGAGAGAAGATTTAAAGCCCTACTGCCGACAATTACGATAATGGCTGGTTATAATACGGAGAAAATTCAAATCGATCATTCAGAAAACGAAATACTTCAGTGCATACATCCTGGATATAGTAGCGTATTTATTGGTAAGATGACAATGTTTTAATGTTTATACTTCAAAGATATTTGTTTGACATAATAACCTGTTTCATCAGTATACACAACAGTTGGCCTTAATTTCCAAAAATCTCAATATGTTATTTTTTTGAAGGCTATCGACAGTAGCTATTATTATCGAAAAGGTTGAGCTGGTCGAACACTGTCCCCGAATCCCCGATACAGTCGGGAGGACGCGCCATCATCATCAACTAATGACCACACCCCACACCGTGGGGTGCGGGAAAATCACGATATCTGATGCATATTATTATTATTACCTATCATTATCATTATTATCACTGATTTTATAAAGGCTCATTATGAAACAGATAAAATATGATTCGATCCATTTTTTCCGCACAAAATGATACACGACTGTTTTTAATGAATTCTTTGTACTGAAAACTTAAAGCTGAATGTTTCTGTATCTGTAGAGTAGAGAGGGCGAGTGTAGGCTCACAGCACTTAGGCCACATGTGACCTATTGTCCAAAGGAGTTGTCCTTCTAGGTCATCGTCCATCTAGGTCATCGTCCATCCTGTCCTTTCCAAACACACACTCTCTTATTGACGATAACTCCGGACATTCACAAAAGACATGCCTGACAGTTTCATCTTCCTGTTCACACATCCTGCACAGAGGTGTGTCCACCAGCCCCATAGTATGAAGGTGTTTCCTTAGTTGACCTGGTCATCGCCAGATATTTCTTCGGCGTCAGCTTCCCAGGGTCTCCCAGAGTGATCCTGGCAAGGCTGCATCCTTTGATTCCATCCCATCTCTTCAGAAATTGAGCATGGGTGAAACGTTTGGCTAGTTCCGCAATTGTCGAAGTCATCAGGCCGTATGTGTCGCTGGGTCCTAAGATTCTTAGTCCAGCCGCTTTACTGGCTAAAGAATCGGCAATGCAATTACTTTTAGTCCTATCATGCCCTTAAACCCACCTCAGGATAATATTGTTATCTACCGAGACGTTGTTCAAGTCTTGGTGGCACTCTAGTACTAGTCCTAAGGTAACACGTCGTTTGTTCAAGGCTAATAGGGCTTGTTTACTGTCAATGCAGATTATTATGTTTTTGCCAAAAATTCCTTTCCTGGTTATCTCTTTCGTGGCGATTGAGATAGCAGCCAGTTCTATTTGAACCACGCTAGTATTTTTTCCCATTCCCCACCTAATCTTTAGGCTTAGTGATCTGGAGTATGCTCCACATCCTGAGCCTTCTTTGATTTTTGAGCCATTTTAGTGATCTGGAGTACGCTCGACATCCTGAGCCTTCTTTGATTTTTGAGCCATCTGTATATATGCGTATTGCATTTACAGCATCTGACTCTGTGTTGTATTTCATCTGTATTTTGTAGGGTTTGTTAAACACAAACCTGGGTTCAATTGCATCACGGCCTGCCTGCAGTAGAGGTAGCGCAGTAAGTGCTTCTCACCATAGGCTTAGCCTTGATTGACCCATTCCTACTTCGAGGTTCACACCAGCCGTACGCAATCGTACCATGGTTATTAACGCAGCTTCCTTAACATACAGTCCAGAGTGGTCAGACCAGTGATTAATTCTCTTGCCGCGGTTGGTGTTGTTCTCATGGTTCATTTGATGTTTAAATAGGCCAATATCTGTATTTGATATAATTTTTGGATGGCCGTTGATTGTAGAACCTTTGGTCCCCATGTGATGGCTCCATACGTTAACGTGGGTCTTACTACTGCGGTGTAGATCCCAGGTGACCACACGGGGTGAAAGACCCCATGTGCGTCCCACTGTTCTCCGACACTGATCATAAGACACATATGTTCTTTTTGCTCGATACTGTGAGCTGAATGTTTATTCAAGAACACTAGAAATAATGATGAAAAAATTGAACAGTTCCGAAAGCAAGAAATTTCAAGGACCTTTCTTCAGATTTCAGATATTTCAAATAGTTTTTCAGATAGTTCCAAAAAGTTCAAACCCATTTTTTCTCAATTGTTAACAGGTAATTTTTGTATTTTGAATTTTGTAGATGCCATTCCGAATCGCATGACAACCTTAATCATAATTTTCAGTCCCCGGAGTTTAAGTTTTCGATAAAATATCACTTGTGAACCTAACTATATATCGTACAATTAATTCCATAATAGTAGGCACTAAATTCTTAGAAATATTATTGCATTGAAACAAAAACATTGTTGTCAAGGTTGTGATTCTATATATTTCTGCATCATTTTTCCTTATTTGCTCATATTATTTCCGTACGCCACTGCAAGAGACAGATTAAGAAAAATCATCACTTATTCCTAGGAATTTAGTGCCTACTATTTTGAAATCATAGTATATAAATCTGAAAGCCTGATTCCATTCTAAATCTATTAGCGAGAAACTCACCCTACTCAGGTGCCACTGACAAATATAGGAGTACTAATCAAAATACTTTCGAAAGCATTTATTACCCTGCTTTGTGCCAAACTCTCGGAAAACCATATTGTGTACATAAAATTCAACGCGGCCTCATCCGAACCTAATTTTACTGCACCTAAATCAAAAAGTAAATAAATAAAGCCGATAACGATCTCATTATTAAATTTAGATACCGAACTACTCAGATGTTCTTAAAGGTGGGTTTCGGTTCGAATGGCACGTGTGTTTGTGTTGCCGGCATCTCCGATTACACAGAGGGGGGAGGGGGCCTTTTTCCGTATTCTCGAAATAAATGAACCGCGTTTTTCGACACATTTACCCTAATTTAATGCGAAACAGGGGAGAGACCACGATAATACCCAGGGTGGCTGGTGCGCACGCTGTACAGCTGTCGCATGAGATCTGCCTTCACGACTGACAAACAAGGAAGAACGAAATTCGAACGGAATTATTTTTATCTTCAACGTTGATGACCTGTGAATCTCAATTTAGGATTTCTATATTTCGTGAGGAGATTTACAAATGAAATACCTTGCATATTTCATTGATCCATGATCTTTTTCATTCACTGATATAAATTCTCGACGAGTCATCTATTCTTCTATTCAGCTAATCATTTTACAGACTCTGGTTCTTCTGATGACTATTTGACAAGCAATGGTAGTTAATATGATTCTTCTACACAACAGAAAATAGAAGAAAGTGAAAATAAAGAAGCCCAAAACAACAAAAGTGCCTGGTCTAAGTACCAATGCTCTCTTTGAGCATTGTAGAAAGAGCCAGAAAGCTGTCCGAAATAAATTTCAGCGTTGAGTTATGCCTAATAACGATCTGTTCCAATGCTCTGAATTATTGTGGTAAAGGGTCACCAACTAACGTATTGAAGAGCATCAAAATAATATACAAGAAATGAATATCGAAAATATATCGAAAAAGAACCCAGCAATTTTTTAAACTTACGTCACTAATATTGTTTCAACTCCAACGAACAATGCATTTGCACAGAACACATTTCAAATAAGAAAGTTCGGTTGCGTTTCAGCACAGTGTGGCGACATCTAAGTTGAGTAATTCGAAAGTCAAACTCAAGGAAAAACATTCATTATTGCCATAAGGAACAATAGCCATAAGGAACAATAGTAGTAAGGAACAATAGTAGTAAGGAACAATAGAGTGTGTCCCAGCTAAATCATCAGTGTGTTGTCAACCCCCCCATCCTCAACACCCCCTACTTCAGAATTTTTTCAATAGGAATACTGTACTTGTGAAACATCATTTCGAATGGAATTCAATCCCAAATACATCAGTGTACTGAAATTGAGGATCGATCAAGTATTGTTGAAGTTTTAATGAAAACTAAGTTTTATCAAAATATTTTAATATTCCATCACCTAAAATGTAGTCAACATGTGAAAGGTTCAAAATGTGCACCACAACCTTCAAGTACACTAATCATCGTCTTCAATTTACTGAGTGATTATGGGGTTCACAGTTGTATCAAGAAGTTCAAGATACGTTTGTTCGTTGAGGTTACCATCAATAAAATATGGACCTACAATATGGTCTCCCAAAATACCAGCCCAAACATTCAATTTCTGGGGAGTTTGTGTTTTCCTGTATCAATGGGGATTTACGTCACTCCAGTATCTGCAGTTGTGCCTGTTCACATGTCCATTCAAATAAAAGATTTTCGTCAGAAAATCACACATTGTAAAGGTAATTATTATCACCAATCAATAACTGACTCATGATTTCACAAAACTCTGTACGTCTGTCAGGATCATCTTCATTTAATTCTTGTACATTCTGCATTTTATAAGGATGGAATTTTGCTTCTTTCAGAATTCAATGTACGCTACTTTTAGAAACTCCAGAAATAGTCTCAAGTTGTCTTAGATTCATCAATTGAATCACGTACTGATATGATGTGTTTTCTTCTGGATGAATTTCATTGAAAATTCAAGTCATAGCTCTAGCACATCGTCTATTTTCAAAATCGCAGCTCCAATGGATATTCTCTCTTGTATACTATAATAAAACATTTTCGAAAGTTTTCAAATTATTGAATGAAGTGAATCTAATTATCTAATACATCAACAAAGATATGCGTATACAAAAACAGATGGCGACAATTTTTTTTTCATGAAAACGTCTGTCTCACCTTCTTTTATTTCTGAAAACATATTATTTTTCAATACAGTGGCGTACCCACAGTGAACCTTTCTTACGATGATAATATTTTAGGTGATGCCAAAAAAAAATATCTTGGTAAAACTTAGTTTTCATTAAAACTTCAACAACACCTGATTGATCATCAATTTCAGTACACTAAGTATTTGGGAATGATTTCCCTTCAAAATGATGGATCACAAGTATAGTAGTTCCATTGAAAATTCTGAAATAGAGGGTGCTGGCGCTGAGGGATTTGACAACAAAATGATGATGAAACTGTTTCCCCTTGAAATAAAAATCGAGGGATTTGAGTGATTTTCAATTTTTTTTCACGAGTTCGCAGGTTAGGGGGGTGACAAGTTTTAGCTGGGACACACTGTATATAGTAATATTCATTTACACAAAATGTAAGTCAGTTCTTCATAATGACTAGTATATACAGAAGTGTTCGGTAAGTCAGTGTGATAACTATGTATATATTTAGTATACAATCGTAAATCAGTAAAAGACTTATTATGTGGTAGACCCTATTATAGTTTAGAAGAGTTCTTTGAGGACAGCTTTCTCTAATTTATTTTATCAAAC
>WOGR01004957.1:0-14238 GCA_015342045.1 Leptinotarsa lineolata | reverse complement strand
ATACGTAAGGTTTATCAAAAATGAGAAAATATGTCAAGATCTACTATTTGCCAGAAATTCAGAGACGGATACAAAAGGAGAAACCATATATAATACACTGAAAAAATTTTGTAATGTGAAAGAAATTCCATTGAAGAATATTATATCAGCTGCTACGGATGGCGCTCCGGCTATGACAGGACGTCACGAAGGCTTCATAGCGTATACAAAAAATAAAATTCCAGATGTGCTCGCTGCTCGTGCAATATTTGGTTGCGAAAAATTTGAGTGAGCGCCTCTCTCAATCACTGCAATATATCATCAAAGCAGTCAATAAAATCCGAAACAGCTCTTTTGATGACATATTTCATTTAATCAGCTTTGTGTTGCTGAGGATGAAAATCAAAACCGATTACTATTTCACACAAGTGCGTTGACTCGATTTTACAATCTATTTGATTCTGTGATAGAGTTCTTGGAAAACAAAGACAAAGAATTGCACGACAACCTCATCACTTCAAAGAATTATATTGCGTACTTGACAGACCTGTATAAATTATTTAATGGTGTCAATTTCCAACAAAATGTCGTTGCTGTTTTTATAGCCAAATTGCTCTTATACAAAAATGATATCGGCAGACGTGAGTTTTGCAATTTCCCTAATTTGTCAGCAGTATCCTTCAATTACGACGACTCGCTTGCTTACTGCCAACATTTGGAGAACCTCCACAGTGATCTCGCAGAATGATTCCTGGACATTTTAAAATAGGAAATACCGGACTGGGTGTTAGATACTGTTTCAAATGTCAACACATCACTCCAGCTAAAAGAAGAACTCATAGAACTGATAACGAACGAGGAAATGAAAATAAAATCCAAAAATGGATACCAAGAATTTTGGCTACAAAAGCCAATCCCGGAATTGTACCCTGGATTGTGGTCCATCGTTCAACGATTTTCGTAGCATTCCTATCATCGTATTTGTGTGAACGTGGATTTAGTGCCGTGGTAACGTTGCTAACTAAAAAGAGAAATCCGTTACAGATTACCGAACGCGGTGACTTACGGCTCTTTTTGAGTATATTCGAGCTCAATATTAACAAACTTGTCAAAAATCATCAAATTCATCCTTCACATTAGATTAGTTTTAAAATTCAAATCGAAATGTTTGTTTTAATAACATGAATAAAAGTTTTCCTAATATTACAAAATGGTGTTTTACATCACCCTCATCAGAAAGTTTAAGAACAGTGTAGAGACTTGGCTATGTAACAACCGCCCTAAGGAGCATCGTTCATCTTTGATATTCGTGTCGTGAATGTTCTGTCGTTGTAAAGGGGAGATTTCATAAGCTCTCCATGATTTTCAATAACACTGATGGTGAAGCTACTGACTGATCTATAGTTATTTGGAAACTTTTTATTGCTCTTTTCGTACTTAAGTTGAACTGGAGTAGTCTCATAGAAAAAATAGTATACGCTCTTGGAAAGTAATATCTGGCTTTGTGGGTGTTGTTTTTCTAGAAAGTCGAGTGTAGAGTGGGATGAAAATAAGTCAGCAAGTAAAGTCGATTTTCTTAGAAAATAGGATCCATTTCATCACTTTGTGTATGAGTAGAAAAGGAATTGTTGATAATTTGACAGTTGTATGATAATAATAAATTTTTTCCTAAAACAATGGATAGATATTGTATAGGTCAGTTTCATGAATAAAATCATCATATTTTTTTATTGCTGTTGTTGCTTGTATCAGAGGTGAAATTGTAGATTTGTTGAGATTTTGACAGCTTCATCTGATAACCAGAAAGATCTAGAAACTTCAGGACTGGCAAGATGTTCATTCCCAATTATTTGGTTCTGAAGTCTTTTACTTTTGGTAATTCTTGAACCTGTACTTGTTGCGACCGTTTACAAACCTGACGATTTTTGATACTGAGAATTTTTTCAACTCTGAATATTCTTACAAATGCTACTGAAGCCGTGGAAAATACAAAAAGTAATGATGATTTGATATCATCCACGAGAATAATCAATATCACATATGTCACTCGCAGAGCGAACTTGAATTTTTCACACGTCGCGATAGTTTTCAATTACAAAAAAATCCAATCCCATCCGACGAATTTTCTAGAGAACCTCTCCATATGCAATGAATTCTAATTTAACACTCCACTGAAAATTCGTCGTCGATCGCGAAATCTTGAACTGTGTAAATTTAGATGTGATTTGAAATTGGAGATTCCATCGACAGAATAAATTGAATCGAATTTCATCCTCTGGCATCGGAAAAACCGGAAAAAGAAGGGCTTTGATTGATATATGCTACCTTCCTAGAAGTTTTGGTTGTCGTAATGTTTTGACCTCGGAATTTCTGCTACGAAAGCCTGACAGTAACAAGAGGAGATCGTAGGCCATTAGTCAAAATATATCCGAGAGTAGCTGAAATAAATCGTCTAGTTGGTTAGCAGAGAATGTTCTAATGACTTCAGTTTGACACAGGTTCTTAGAAAATGGAGTTGAAAGGACAAATGAGGCACCATCATTAACATGCATGCGAGGTAAGAAAAAATGAACAGATTTGAAATCCAAGAGAAGATAAATGAATGAATTACTAGAAATACAAGGAGTGTAATATTCGGACGGGATAGTTGAAGGGTTGAAAATGGAAAATGTGACAGGAAATAAACAGTGAGTATATTGATATTTTACAGAGAATAAAAAATAAAATGAAGAGAAATTATACTGAATATGTTATGATGTCATGAAAGAAGCTATTTCAAATTTCTTCTTGAACCAGTGTTTCTCACTGCGGAGGATCAATAGCTCCGCACCACTTGATATATTGTAGGTGGATATTACTCTTGTGCTCGCCGATATGCACTTTTAACGGCATTTTGGTTCCACTAATGTTGAATTTGCGTATTTTCTTGATATCTGGTGACACCGTTTTTTTATTCAGTTTAATTCTCCCATCTCTTCATGATACATATTCCACCAGTCTCGTACTATGTACTAGTTTGTACAGGTTCCGTGTTGGATGTTTGTCATATTCTTTTGGACTTAATTATATATGTCCATATATTGCTTGCCTCCTGTGATTCAGTGCCTCACATTCGCATAGGATGTGTAGTGCTAACTCTATCCTTGCATAATCTGCAGCCCCATTTTCTTCAGGTGTCCTCTAAACGGATAGTGTCTGGTTAGTAGCACTGTAATTGTTCTGAGCCGATTCCTACTGTATTGAAGTAGTTCTTCGGTTATTTTCTCGGACGGTTCCCCAATGAAGGTTTTACTGTATTTTTTGACAGGTACTTTTGCCCAGTACTCTGTATGTTTCTTATTGATCCCTGTTCTGATCTGGTTTTGTGCCAATGATTTTGGTACCCTCAGAGCTGGTTCCTGACCCATGTATGAAGTTGATGATCCGTGTCTTGCACATTCATCAGCTTTATCATTTCCTGTGATTCTTGAATGGCCTGGCACCCAGTACCAAGTTAATTTGTTCCTGTTCACGAGTTCCTTCAGTTCTTCACGTCATTCCCAACCCAGTCTCGATGTTACCTTCGGGTTTGTCAAAGCCCCAAGTGCGCTCTTACTGTCTGTTAAAATATTGATCCACTCATTTTGTTGAGGTCTATATTTAATAAGCCTCGCACACTGCTAGGTAGCATACACCTCCGCCTGAAAGACGGATGTGTGTAGACCTAGCGGATAGCTCTGGTATAAATTTCTATCCGCTCAGTATATTCCAGCTCCCGTTCCCTGTTTGGTTTTCGAATCATCTGTGTACTAGGTGTTCTTGGGATAACTAATGATCGTCCACTTTCACGGCTTATGATTTTGGTCGTGAAGTTAGTGTTAAAGGTGTACTTTGGTGTCATATGGTCCATACATATATTCAATATGTACTCCTCCAATAGTTCCGAAATTGGTACTCGCTTCGGTGGTACTACTAAAATTGGTGATACCGGTTACCCTGTGACCACTTAAGAGAGGAGTAATACTAGATATAATCGTGGATCCGGTTATATGAATATATGTCTCCATCTGTTATTAGTCGATCACAGAGAATATATTTTAGAAAATACTCGTATCATATGTTATGAATTGTACATGTATTGTCTAACTGAATCGCATACTAATACTATTGAATAACATAACTTTTCTCAATCGGCTCCCACGATATATCATTAATTTCAGTCGAGCATCTGCTAAAACAATCGGAAAAAAATAAATTGTTCACTTTTCGCTTCGTGCAACTATGGAGTTACATAGGTATATACAAGCTTTATTTATATACCCTCATACAAGTCAATAAAAATTTTCTCGGACAGTCAAGCAGCGTTGGAAGCTCTTATCTCCTACCGATCAACGTCTAAATTGGTAGCAAATTGCCGAAAACGACTATTCTCAATAGAAAGACTCTGGTCTAGATTCCTGGCCACACTAGCCTGGAAAGCAATGAGGCTGCTGACTCCCTTGCAAAGGAGGGTGCTGCAAGTAGCATCATTGGACCAGAAACTGTCATTGGAATTGCTTCAGACTTTGCCAAACAAGTATTGAACACCTGGATAGCAAAAAGATTCAAAGACTTCTGGCAAAATCTTCCAGGATTGGCTCACTCCAATTCACCCTTCGAAGCTGGAAATCAAACAGTTGTTAGACTATAGCAGGGATGAACTATGATGTCTGACAGCCCTCCTTACAGGTCACTGTAGTCTGAATCATCATATGCAGAGACTCAGACTGTCGAAAGACAGTATGTATCGCTTCTGTTTGGAATATGATGAAACAGCAGAGCATATACTTTGTGCCTGCCTCGCCGTGGACCGAATCAGGTTTCCAGAGTTTGGTTGAACCACACTCTCACCATCTGACCTGGAAGATACACCATTCAGCTGGTTGCGATGGGGGATCGAATAGACCCACTCACTCTTGACCTAACCTTACCTGTATACTCCTATGAGTTATTCAATTTTTTTTCAAAATGAAAGATTCTTTCATTCCAAATCCAACACATAAGGTTGTCTTAGTGAAAATTGGTCACATCTACTGTTGCCTAGATATTAGCTAACGTTTTGAACGAAAGTGAAGAACGTGCCAGTGAAGTATCGCAAACACACGGAGTGAGGAACACTCTTCCAGTTACCTGGTGCACACCTGTCTCTCTGCACCCTTTTCTGTGAAAGCTCCGCTGTCATATGTCCAAAACTCAATATTTAAAATTCAGGTAACCATGGATGTGACAATTTTTTTCTGAGACAACCTAATACTATTCAGTAGGGAATGAAATAATCTACCATTTGGAAACAAAAGACTGATGAATATTTATTCATAATGCTGGCTAAACTGTTCTAACCTGACAATTCCAAATATCGATTCAATTTTTGCATTTACTTATTCATATCCTCCCAGCTAATAGTCGTTATTTATGAAAAGCAAATCGTGAACGTTGATGTGAAAGAGTTAGTTAGAATTTATATCATTCGATAGCATCAGTACAAGTTTGAAAATTCAAATCGCGAAGATTGGAGAATGAACAGTTATCCTGAGAACATATTTAGTTGGAACACCTGGTATACAGACAGGTTGAAAACCCAACATGCAACAGAAGCTTCCCTGTGCGGGAAAAAATCTTCACGTCAGACACCCACTCGGTCAGTACACAACAGTCTTCTAGGATGAAGTGTAAGCAATCTTGCAACGCACAAGAAACATACATTTGGGGCCTCAACGAAATGAGCAGATCGATTATTTCACAGACAGCCAAGATGCGCTGGGGGCACTGATGAACCCAGAAGTGACATCAAGACAGGTCTGTTAATGCAGTGAAGAACTGAGGAAATTGACATAAAGGAATGTATTGACTATACACCGGGTGCTGGGACACTCAGTCATCGCAGGTAACGAAAAGGCGGATGAGTGTGCCAGATATGTGTCATCAAATATATAGGTAAAGGGTCTAATTCAGCTATGGGGGACCAAAACCTTTGGTACAGAACCAGATTGGAAAGTAGAACTGAAAGGTAGGGTCCTAATGATTTCCCTCTTGGTATATTCCTAGTGGTTGGATTCGTAAAACTTACTATCTGTGTGGATTTGTTCTTGGCAGACATATGTTCCTTTCTCACTGTTGATTTATCAAAGCTCTCTTGGTGTCGAGGTTCTTCAAGACGGTGTCCAGTTCCAGATTTTCATGGTTTTCTACTATGAAGTTATCGTCAATAGAATCAACGATTATTGCAAGCTTGCATTTCAAAACATCATATGTATATGTTGACTATGACTGGTGAAAGTGGTAACACTAGTAGGAGTCGATCACATTGCTCTTCTGGAAATAGCTAGTTCAATATACTTCTATTGGTAACCTGGTTCTAGTTTTAAGATACTTTGAATTACTTTTAGGTCATAAACTTCGGTGTACAGGATTTCTATTCCTAGTTCTGTGATTCTGAGTAACTTCAGTTATTCGGACGAAGTGTCTCTTATCCTTTAGGAAAGAGGAGGTTTATCTTCATGACGGTTGAATGAATGGTAGTAGGAATTACAAGTTTTTAGGTAGCCAGAACTGTTCAACCATACGGCGCATCCTTCTCATTGATCATGGGTAGTTCATACTAGTGGAAAGTTTTTTTTCGGTGCGGTTTAAAATATGCCCTCTCTTTTTCTGGAAAGAAGTTGATTTATCTTCAAATTTCTTCACTATTGACAGTGAGATCTCATGTAATCTTTGCCGCTGCTGAAAAATTCCTTCAATTCTCTGCTTATAGAAATCGTTTTTCATCAAAGCGGTATTAATCCACTTGTTTGCAGGTAGAAATTTTGAGAAGGTATCTCCCCATACGTCATTAGAGCATTTTCTTCTTCTCGGCTGGTATTGAATATTGGTCGTAGTTCTCGATCCAGGTTCTCTATGGTTTTTCTATCTGAGTTTTTCTGTCACAATTGAGGGAATTGTTAGATCTCATTGCGATTATGATTTTCATTATAAACATAGATGTAGGCGCAATGGAGACGTTTAGGAATTTTCTCAACCGAAATTCCAATATAACCTTGAGTGGACAGAAACTCATGTTGATGAATGCCCAATATGTTTGTCGATATTTTGAAAAAAATTAGGCTCCTCATTTCCTCGAACCATTCGTTGGTATCCTGTAGAAGTAACGACCATTTCCAACGGTGTTGGTTGATCGGGGATCTCATTAATGTTCATTTGGTTCGTCTCAAAATGCCTGTGACTTTCCTTCCTGAGATGATTGATTTCAGCTGGTAATCATTGAGGATGATGTTGTTATCTAGGTATTACTCAGAATGAGAGACTAAGAAACGAATATTTCAGTTTCAGTATTTTTTATATTCCGTTTAGAATCCAAATCAACTGACATTTTTTAGACAATCCTTAACAATCACTAAGGAACATTATCAACCACATTCAAATGTGATATTAGTAGTGAGATTAATTTCCAATTATAGATACATGATACATTTTCATGGTAAGTATGTCCTTTATTTACCACTTTTTCATCGAACATGATCAAGAAGGAGGTGACCAAATATTACTAACAACTGAATAGGTATGTTGAGGTGGCAACTTTCAAGTGTTTCCATCTCAGCATACTAAAATTGATAATTTGATAACTGACCATCAGAAATTTTTTGTAAATGGCATCCGGTTATTCTGGTGAAGATGATTTCGTTCACTTAATTTCGCTACATTATCTAATTATGAGCTGTTCAAAGTCAATACGTCGAAATCAACTATTTGAATCGGTGGTACATCATGTTTTTATGGTAGTGTACACTGCAATTCCGTGGAATATTCTAAACTCTAACCAAATCTTGAGGATGCAAATTACAGACAACAATGCTTTCATGCAAGGACATCTATGATCTATGATCTATGATCTAATTATCGAATTATCTCTCTAACGATCTCTATGAAGTTTTGGAATACAAGGCGATTATACAAGATGCACAATAGAGGCAACAAAGCGGAATAATCAGGCGTTCAAGCAACCAGATACGGACCTTCAGGGGTAGATATTGCGATAATATGTTAAATAGCTTAAGACAAGGGGGTAGATTTCAGTTCCACGACAAATTACATTTCTCACTGGGTAAAAGTAAAACTTTCATTTGTGTAGGGGTGTATTTTGATTAGTATATACCCTGAAATACTCTTAAAAAAGCATATATTTGTTATGCGTAGTAGGCTATAGAATTCTTGCCAAGTGATGAATCTATACTCATAAATGCGAAAGTCACTCATTTAACACTCACTCATTCATCTCTGTTTCTCCGTACTGGTGAGTCCTGGAAGGTAACTTTCAATACATAGGTGCTTCTTAGATGCGCACTAAGAAAGGATTTCAATTATTTCAACTGGGGCGCCCCGTGGGGTAGAAGGGGAGCGTTTACATATGAAAATCACCTTTTCATCAATGTTTCTCCATAGCGCTATATTTTCGGAGGCTGAAATTTTGTATGTAGGTTAGTTTTATGATGTTGATGTGCGATAAGCAAGGATTTTCTAATATTTCAACTGGGAAGCTCCCCTGAGGATAAAACCGGCGCGTTTACATATGAAAATTTTCTTTTCATCAATGTTTCTCAGTACCGCTATTTTTTCGAAGGCTGAAATTTTGTATGTAGATTCGTTTTATGTTTTAGATGTGCATTATTATTATTATCATTGATAGTGAGGAGAGATATTTGAATATTCCAACTGGAGATGAAAGGGGGCGTTCACATATGAAAATTACCTTTTTATCAATATTTCTCCGTTCCGCTATATTTTTGGAGGCTGAAATTTTGTATGTAGGTTATTTTTATGTCGTAGATGTACGATGGGAAAGGATTTCCAAATATTCTAACTGAAGAGTTTCCCTGGGGATAAAAGGGACGCGTTCACATATGAAAATTACCTATTCATCAATGTTTCTCCGTACTGCTATATTTTCGGAGGCTGAAATTTTGTGTGTAGTTCCACTTTATTTTTTAGATGAACCATAAGGTAGAATTTTTAAATATTCTCAATGGGGAACCTTTCTGGGGATGAGAGGGGCGCGTTTACATATGAACATTTCCTTTTCATCAATGTTTCTCCGTACCGCTGACCTTCAGAGGCTGAAATTTTGTATGTAGGTTTGTTTTAGGTTGTAGATGTACCATTAGGAAAGATTTTCAAGTATTCCAACTGGGGCGCCAGCAGCGGGGGAAAAAGGCGCGTACAGAAAATAAAATTATCTTCCCGTCACTGTTTTGAGGTGGATGAATTTATATTTAGTATCAGCGTTGTACCCATGCAGAGCCGGGGGCGGTTCGCTAGTCTGTTATAAAATCTTGGTTCCTTCAAGGATCGATTTTAGGTTCTCTTCTCTCTGTTTCATATACTGCTCAGTTCTCACAGTGCTTTCTTTATACTTCCATGCATTGTTACGCCGACAATACACAGTTGTAGTTAAAATTCAATGAAAATTCACTGAAAAGTGCGCTCGATCAAATGAATTATGATCTGCACTCTCTGTGAACGCATCTAAATATTGCGTCATGATCTTCGGTATTGATTATTATTATTTTCATCGATGGGGTTTAATTAGTAAATAGAGACGTGTCGGAAAATTCAGGCCTCCATCCCGATAATTCTCTGCAGTTCAATACACATGCTTCTCAGATTCTGAAAAATGGGTATATGAATTTCAAACTATTATGCTGGAGTCGAAATCTTTCGAACAAGAAAAAATTTAGTCGGCAACGCACTGGTATTATCCCATACCAATTATGTAAATACTGTTCATGGTCTAGTACTCTTATAATCTGACAGGCAGAAACATGATGAATTCACTACCTAGAAAGGTGAATAGATAAAATAATTAATTTATCAGGTGGTAATAGTCATAATGATCCAAATTACTATAAAAGCACGACACATAATTTGTACAAACAGTATTATGACTCCCGAAGATGCTATTGTGTAGCGAAACATTATAGAGTGTGTTTTTCGAATACAATCTGAAATGAATTTCATACCAAAATATATTTGAAAATTCACTTACTCAATACTGATACTGTGTAGTATCACTTGTATTCTTTGTAGCGATTTTTTGGTCGGAAATAGTTATACAATGTCTTAAACAATGTTTTTACAATTATTTTTTTAATACTGCCGGTAATTTAAGTAATTTGATCTGAATAGTTGCATTTCTGGAATGTCTGATATTGAAATAACGTTATTTTGAATTATCTATCACTTTCATCACGTTAAAAGATCATGATCTTCAACGGAATGCATACTTCAAAGTGATAGTGAAACAAAATTTGGCTAAAAGACAGCAAGAACCTCGCAAGGAAGAGAAGCTGCCACAACCAGTGCTTGCACTTCCCTACATCAGAGGATTATCGGAAAGGATAAGAAGAATTGGGTCTAAGTAAAACATCAGAACCTGCTTCAGATCCGGAAAACACTATCCGTAGCAGCCTTACGAAATCCAGACCACCAAACGCGGACTGCGATTCCAAGAATTGCTTTTACCGGATACCCTGTGAGTGAGGAAAATTCTGTATCGGTAAAACTAAGAGGCCATTCAAAGTCCGTATTGCCGAGCACAAGAAACACACACAGCGAGGGGAAACCAGCAAATCAGAAAAAGCAGAGCATGTCTGGACTCATCAACATAACATCGAGTGGTCCCAAGCTGTGATCATACACACGTAGGAATACTGGTTCAGGAGGAAATCGAAAGAAGCCGCATATATGCTGTCCAACAACGTACTCAGCCAAGCTAGCGTAGAGATACGCAACATATGGAAGCCCATAATCAAGGAAAAAATGGCAAACTCCCGCCAAACAGTCATATCCTGCTAAACCGGTGAAGCGGAGGGAGGAAAGAGGGGATAAGTGAAAGTACTCGAATGACCCACAAATAGTCATCTCTGGGAGGAATTAGTTCAGTCATCACACGAAAACGATTGTGGATACTAACAATCGAAACGACGTGAAGTAACGTGTCTTGAAATCTCCTAATTTTTTCATTTTATTTCTTTTTTGTTAAATTGTTCAATTTTTTACTTGTATTTTATTTCACTGTCATTTCATTTCAGAGTGTTTTTTGCTTATTATGTTTGTTATTTTCAGCTATTCTTTTCAATTTCCATTGTATAGGTTATTTCAGGGATTTCAAATCATTTTATATAATATTAGACAATGGAAGTCCGAACTGATGAAATTCAGACTTTTCATTAATTGAACTAATACTCATTTCCATCAGCTCAAAAAATCGTTGAAAATGAGATATATTTATAATGTTAAGAGTTAAACTTATATTTCAAGCATGAAAAAAGTCGCATACGATACCCCAAACAACAAACAGCATTCAAATGTTAGTTATTGCAATATTGAAATATTGAAGTACTGATTACTTGCATCTCCAAATATTTGTTCATTCCCTGTTCCTAATGAAACCGGAATAAAACATCCTCTACTTTGAGTTTTCAATTCATCAGCAAAAATATGTATTCTCATTCAATAGAAAAATACATATATTCATCAGCTGAAAAAAAAAATGATATGATTTGAGACGTATTTATGTTATTCAACGTTTTACCAAATATATCAATCATAACAAAAATGTTTGATTGATATACCATAACAACCGTCATCTTGATGACATTATATACATTTTTTATAAATCCTTTCTGTGATCATTCCATTCCAGATATTCCAATATTTTTCAGGTTGACATTCTTATTTCTAAGAATATGGGCGAAGCCTTTTCAATATTTCATGTCATTGACATATTAATAATATTATTTTTGACAGCATATCAATCATCTGAATATTACTTGATGAAATATGGTTAAACCAAGATAGTGGAATGGTTCTAAGTGTCTTATGCACTTCGAAAGTTCAATACATTTTTCAAAAAGTAATACAAATTATGAATCATCAGAAAAAAAATTGACTGGCGCTCTGGGGTGACTTGATTGATTCTAGTGGCGCATTTGCCTTTTCAGCTGCAGGAAAACCTGGAAAAACCTGCAGAAAGTTATATTTAAATCTCCAAAAAAAAAGTTTCAAAACGCAAATCTAAGAATTGTTCGCTTATGGGGAACCTTTCATATTCAAAACTCAACTGGGTCGATTGAGTAATCATTCAAAGTAAATGTTTCCCCTAATCTTCTCTTCCTATATTACGATACATTCCCTATCGTGAAATCCCATCTAGAAATAGGAAATCCTGGCAGTGACATAAAAAAGAAAATGAAATAAATTTTCTCGGCTTTTTCTATACTCTTTATAAATAAGTGATGACAGTGCCTTCTCCTGTGCGTTCTTCAGGCTTTTTTATTTCTGCTCTTAAACTTGTTCCGGAAGTGACATTGAAAGTTATATGAGAATCATCGACAATATGACCTCTGGGATACAAAAGCTAATCTCGAACATTACAAATAAAGTTTATACGACACTGAAGATGCCCAATGAATTTTCGTTGAAAGATTTCTCCCTGAAATGTTCTGAAGACAACGAAAGTAAATTCAATTGAGAGAGTTTAAGTATTGACCAGAATGAAATTCAAGATTGTCCGTACTACTCAAAGCAATGAAGCAAATTTTCAATTATGAGGTCGGATTGAAATTTTTGAAAATTTGAGAGAGCTTTGTGTATTTATTTGACACACTTTATAGTGATTTTTAAACTTCATATAAAAATAAATATTCGGTGCAATTTATCATCACATGAAATTTATATGGTTACTTATGATAACTTCAATTCTTCAATCAATCGAAATTTAATACAATAATAAAACTTTAGGAAATGTGTAACAAGCCTCGATCTTAGTGAAAAGGGGTGTAATATTCTTGAAGCTGGGATTCGAATGCCGGAGCTCATCGGAGAAAGATTCCGGGTAAAAGAGTTTTCAACTGAGAATTGTATAATATATTCGCTTCGATAATGTAGACGGATGTGAAGCTTGTGGCCCAAAGTATACTTTTAGTTTACAGTTCTGAGGTAGGTAACCTTGGTTGGTTGAATTAATCGCGGTTGACCCTTCAGTATTCAAGTTGTACCCTATATTGACTGTGACAGATTTAGTTCTATGTCTAGTACGAATATACAGGGCTTTTTTTTAATGCCCCCCACTTTTATTTTTCGAACGGGTCAACTCAAAAAATTGAAATTTGGGATAATGGAATTGATGCATGAATACTTCATTTTGAAATGAGATTGACAGATAAAACTTTTGAGATGGCGACTAGGCACCATATGGGAAAAAAATTGAATTGGAAGGGGGGTCTCTTGACACATTTGTTTGAAGCTTCCTACAAATGCTTCACAACCCTGGATTATAATGTCAATAACTTCAACTACTACAAAATGGTGGAACTTTCAATAATTAACTGAATACATTGACATTCAACTACATAATATGAGGTAATGAGCTTGAGGTCCGTTAAGAAGATACTCGAAAGGGTTGTCTTGAACTTTGACATATGAACAGTCTGTCCGATATTTCACGCCGAAAATTATAGAACACAGTAACGTCAATATCTCTACAAATATTTATTATTCTCTGCCTTATATCCAATATTGAAGCAGATTCAGTTTCGTAGTTGCTTCAAATAGCCCCACAAAAAAAGGCCGAAGGTATCAAATCTGGCGAGTGGGCTGGCTATTCTGTAGGACCTCAACGGCCAATCCAACGACCGGGAAAAGTAGTATCCAAAAGTTTCATACTTATCTGGAGTAATGTGGTGGTGCTCCATCTTGTTGGAATACAATATCCATATCGAATCCACCAGGATTCGCTTCAACGATTTCAGCCTTGAGTGGATCAACAGTAGTTTCCAGCATATTCGACTATAATTCCCCTGTTATATTTTTATCAATATATAGAGGTCCTACAATATGGTTTACCAATATTCCTGCCCAAACGTTAATTTTTTCTGAGTATTGTATATGTGTATCTCGGAAAACGTGAGACTTGGTGTAACTCCAATAAAGGCAACATAGCCGTTTAAAAAATGTACATTCGTCACTGAAACAAATATTGTGGAGATAGATAGGATGCTTTGCAATGGTTTCCGTCATGATTTCGCAGAATTCTCTTCTTCGAATAGGGTCATCTTCAGTTAATTGGTGTACCATTTTAATTTTCTATGGATGATACCTATTCCTCTTCAAAAGTCTCCACACAGTAGAAGGAGACACCTCACAAACATTCGCGACGGAATAAGTAGACTGTTCAGGATTTACTACCAT
>WOGR01004956.1:0-14240 GCA_015342045.1 Leptinotarsa lineolata | reverse complement strand
TCCGGTTTATTGACGAACATGAAATTCTAAGTGACTTTTCTGCGTCTTTCAACGAATTTTCTGGATAGGCTGTGAAGTAGGCCAAAACTGCAATTTTGATGTCCTCATTGTATACGAGTGTTTTTTTTTTGTTGATGACAGACGAAAAAGATCCGAAATCACGGCAGTTTCTGAGAAGTTTTATCAGAATATTTTCATTGGGTCTGTGTAGATTTGGAAATCTTTCTGTAAAAATACGACAAGTTGTGCCCATTATCTTATTACATTCACCATAAATGATTATTAAATTCAGGAAATCTTCATTAGGATACCCCAAACGAGACATTTTGCATACAAATAGAAAACTACGAAATAGACGTCAATTATATCGCATCAAATTTTGACATATTGATTGTAACTTCATTTGTTTTCAAAGCTTCCTTGGTTTGGTATTGCTTCGAATGATTTACATTTTGAATTGTTCCCAAAATCGGATATATCTTGCCAGGGGTATATTTTAGGTATAGGACATTTTTCATGCACTTGATATTTTTTTTTTCGTAATATCCAAAAATAATAGATTAGTGTATGGTTTCTATTTGAAAAAATCGTGTTTCATCAGTTTTCTCAATGTTATGTTTTAGGTAAAAATTTCGACCACCCTATAAATATTTCCAAAAATTCGATAGACCTGTTCATGACTTGATGCTTGAGGTGTCATTCTGTTAAATTTCAAATTTTCAACTGTTACTGTCTATGAGTTATGAGTGGTGCTGTAACTGTCGAATTTAAAAAAAAAATAATATCTATTGGGTATACGCATTATTATACAAGGTGCTGAGAAATTCAAAAATGTAATGGAATACAGGGTGTTCTATTTGAAATAAGGAAGTTACCCTCAACTTCCGGTATAACTGAACGAGCCGGAAGTTGAAAATATTTCAGTTGAGGAGGCCATTTTATAATATCCACTACCACAAAATTTCAAGTTTTTATTTTGAATCGTTCTCCATATATTCCTAACGAACGCTCGTCGTGAAAGACCCTGTATTGCTTGCCGAAAAATCAGCACTATGTATAATATTTCATAATTGATTTTTCAAGCGAAATTTTCATCGACGTTGAGTTATATTCAACGCGAATGAATCTATTTGATCCGTCACTGAAATCCGTTGGGTTCTCGCACCAATTTAAACACAAGCAAATAAGTCCGTGTTTATCGCTATGAAATATTTTTCACTTTGAGCCATCGTAATGAAATACGACACGAACAGAGCAAGAAACTGCCAAACTTGAAGTGAGCGAATATGAACATCGTCGACTGGGTCGGATGACGTCACATGCTGAAGAAATCATTCTTGCAGGCACAACTTCAACTGCCCATAACTTCCTCATCAGTAAGATTTTTCAAATAATCCGTAACGGAAAAATTAAAACTTTTCTATTTCCCTGCATTTCGGAAGTGGGACTTTATTGACTGGACTATAGCATTAACTGTCTCGCTTGTGGTGATACGTGTGGTTTTGATCAAAGAGTTCGCGCTTTGTTTATTTGAGGAATGAACAGATGAGTGGAGATCGAAATAACATTTTCCAAAACTAAATAAATACAGAACACAGCATTCTTCAGTTGGAAAATCATTGTTATATTCGTAGAATTTTAATTATATTCTCTACTAACCTGGTTTTGAGGATGCTAAATTGTTATGAGTTTTGTGTTCAGAATATGGAGTAGTCATCTGAATATAATAAGGAAATTTATATATGAAATATCATCTGTGTTATGGATGACTTGTTTAATTTGTGGAAGAAAAATTTTTTTTTGTCTAAGTGCCACTACGTTTATTTATTCTTACGACAGGTTTCGAGGTTTAGCCCATTATGAAGTAAAACTAACTGACTCCATGAAGTTAGTGGTTGTTATTCAAAAAAAGGGCATTGGAGACATTATGAATCCCTGGGAAACACCAGCGATGATGGTAAAAGTATTTGACAGCCACTTGCAGCTTAGCATCGAAGTTTGACAAAACTATCGAAACCATCATATAATATTTCGAAATGATGCCGAATTATCTATTCCTTTCCACGTTCTATAGTAGGATTTGCTAAATGGTCAGTTCCGACAGAATATTCCTTAAGTTCTTATATTGAGCTATCAATTATCGTTTTTCGATGTTTTGCAATGAAGTAAATTTGCAAGCTACATGTCACAATATGAAAGTTTCCATCACCAGTCGTAAACATATTTTCAGATGACACCAATGTATATTTCACAATAATAGAAATTATTTTTGAATACATTTTTCAGGTTACTTTTTGTGATGAAATTCAATTTTCATCTGTTCAGGATATCCTTCACAAATAAATCGTTTTTGAAATCTTCCTGATCTTGGTCGTAGAAAAAGTATAGTATTCTACTTGCGCTTGAATAATTCACGACACGAGTCGAAGGCAAGCGTCAAGAAATATCATTTTCATAAGTGAAAGTTACATTTCTCGCTCATTGGATAATGAACTAGTTAGCTTCGGAATAAGAAGCAATTTGTTATCAAGACTATCTCTAGCATTCTACTGCCAAAATATGCATCAAGCTAAAATGAAATCATGTCTTCGATTAGAAAAATACGTTCTCATTTCTTCGACGAGTCTCCAGATATTGAATCAGAAAATAACACCATTATTTTTATCAGCGAATAATCAAATAATTACACCAGTCACAAGTTCTATTAATTCGTGGCGCACGTCCAAGATTTATAGCGTTCTGCTGGATTCCATCTGATTTCGGCAGTGCTACCACCTTCTTTCTGTCTTCCCATCTTTTCCCTTGCCATGAATTAATGTCCATTAAAACGAGGATGTCATAAATTACGCCAACTTTGGTTTCATTCCGAGATGCCGAAGATAATGCGGTTTATCGTTGTTAAAATCGATGTAATTGAATAAAATTCTGGTAGTAAATTACTTTTATGGTGTTTCTCAGGAAACTGTGGATGGATTTCAATGTTGGTAACCTGATGCCTTTTCGTAATCACAGGGGGTGTGCAGGTCAGTATGGCCAGTGTGTTTCCTAACAGTAAAGAGTAATACATGCAAAACAAAGTGCTCAAAGAAGATTTTGTGGTTGGGTTAGGTTAGGTCAGAAGTGGGTGCGTCTATTTGACCCTCCACCGCAACGCACAAGGATTTATTGTAGCTCACACGTATTCAAACTCGACTAAATAAACCCACCTTCTTAACAAAGCTGTTCAATTTGTATGGTGAGTGATCTTTCAGGTCAGATGGCAGGAGTGTGGTTCTATCAAACTCTGAAAACCTTATTCGTCCACGATGGGGCAGGCAAAAAGTATATGCTCTGCTGTTTCATCATTTTACTTACAGAGGTGACACACACTGTCTTCTGACAGTCCTAGTCTCTGCATATGATGATTCAGAAGACAGTGTAGTCCATCCCTACTAAAGTCCAACAACTTTTTGGTTTCAAGCTTCGGAGAGTGAAGGAACGCCTTGGAGTGAGCCAATCCTGGAAGATTTTGCCAGAAGTCTTCAATGTTTGTTTGGCAAAGACCAAATCAATGGCAATGACAGGTTGTGGTTCGATGGTTCCTTTGCAAGGGAGTCAGCAGCCTCGTTGCCTTCCTGGCCAGTGTGGCCAGGAATTCAGACCAGGGACAATTTGTTGAGTCTTCCTATTGAGGAGAGTCGTTTTTAGCAATTTGCAACCAATTTAGACGTTGCTCGGTAAAAGCCAAGAGCTTCCAACGCCGTTTGACTGTCCGAGAAAAATTTTATTGATTTGTCTGTGAGATTGGATTCTACCAATCTCTCCACACACAATTCAATAGCTAAGGTTATCGCTTGGAATACAGTTGCATAGTTTCCTAGGCAGGTTAATATCTCTGTCCAGAGCCTGAAGGTGTTTTTGATCCATCTGTGAACCAACAACTATATGCTCTTAATAATTCATTCTCCCGGAGGATCCAGTCCTCTCGGAAAAAGTACTTTATAAGGCAGTTCGAAGTTGACAGTTGGAGGTATAAAGTAAGAGGTCATTCCCAGAATACTGTGACTTCTAGTGTCAGCCAGCAGTCTAGTGTACTCTGCATTATATTGCTTCGTGCAATTAGCGATGTGCACAAGTCTGTATGCAGTCCACCTAGCCTCTCTCTTCAGAAAAATTTGTAGAGGAGGTAGTTCTAGAAGGATCTCCATGGCCGCTGACGGTGTGGAACTGATGGCACCACAGATAGCCAGACAAGCCTGTCTCTGCATCATGAATGTGCTTAGTACCGAGAGCTGCAAAAGTTTTTTCAGTAAATATGAAATATCAACACTTCCATCGTTATATATTTTTGAATTGTGTCTCTATATTATCGTGGATAGAGATAATTTTGTGAAGAATTCTGATACACATCAAATAAATACTCGTTCTCAAAATCACTTTTGTTTACCAATTTGTAAAAATAGAGTAAATTTCTGCTCTCCTACGGATATCGGCTTACGTGTATTCAATAAATCACCCAATGAATTTAAAAACTGTTTTTCGTTATGGTTTTTCGGAAAGCAACTCAAAAAATTTCTTTTCACAAGATGTTTTTATTCAACAGATGAATTCTTTTCAAAAGATATCTTATAAGGATATTGTTATCAATATTTTTGTTATATCTCTCACGTATGTAATTTCTAATATGTTTATAATTTTCAACGGTGGGTCTTTGTATTCCCAAGCTCTAAATGTGAAATCGTTAAATCTACATTGTGTGTTTATTTCTTCTGAACTTGACTATTTCAATTCAATATTTCATCTTTTGGAGAATAAATTATCATTTTTATTATTATGTGTATGCCAGAGAGCTTCGCCTGAGCCGTTTTCTGTAAAGGTTTCGGCCACCAGGTAATTGCTCCATAAGTGATCATTGGTCTGATAATCATCACATATATCCAATGGATTTGTTTGGGGTCTAAACCCAGAGTTTTACCACAAATCCTTCGACATGTCCATAGGAACAGTTTTGATTTATGTAAAAATTCTCCCAAGTGTACTTTCCAGGTGGGTTTTTTATCAAGAACAATACCAAGATATTCCACCTTCATTCCAAATGAAATGACCTCACCATTGAGGGAAAGTAGCGTTAAATCGTCCAATTTTCTCCTTTTTGTGAAGAGGATTATCACAGCTTTGCTGGGGTTGACAGACATCTGCTCCCTCTGGCACCAACTGTGAACCACGTCCATCGCACTTTGGAGGATATTACAAGCAACCCTTCCCGACGTGGACCTCGCCAAAATGACAAGGTCATCTGCATAAGCTTGCAGACCTACTTCTCTTCAACAAGAACTTTGTGAGAGAATATGGAAAGTGTGTTGTGAAATAAGTAGTCCAGAACTCAAGAGAGTTATTACGAAAAAATTGATAGTGGTCAATTAAAATAAATTGAGAGAAAGAATATAGACAGATGAAAAGCGTAGAGATTGTGAAGAAATGCTGAAGAAGAAAAAAGTATCAAAAATCTGCAAATATATACGAGTAAATCGAATCAAGAGATTTAAAAAAATAGAGAAAATTGAGAAAAGCTGGGGAATGGAAAAATATTTTAGAAAAACAGATGGAAAAACAAACAGAGATGTTGTTACCGGATTTGGAAAGGAAAACTTCAGTTTATTGTGAAGAACAGTGTTACAGTTTTCAATCTTGGAAACTATAACACAGACCTCTAATGAAAATTCTAGCAACTCACGCCGGCAAAACGCCAGAAAGAAAGCAGAAAAAACAGAAGGAACTTAGCTGATTAATAAATGGCGCGACGTTAGAGAAAGCTCTAGGTTATGCAAGAATATTTGCAAAAATAATACAAATATGTGGAAGAATTGAGAAATAAAATTTGATGAAACACACAGAACCACAAAGATGAAGAATTCAGAGAATGCATAGAGTGTATTATACTTACCAATGAAATTGTTCAAGAAACGTCTGAGATTATGATCCTGTGACCTGTTTCTTATTATGGCAAGTTTGCTTCCATTCCTCCTGCATTCAAAGAAAGCTTTTTCCCACGTAGCTTCATTATCACTGAAGATATAACACCTATTTCCCAAGCTAATCATGTTTGGCGGGCAAATCCAACCATCTGCATTCCTTCTTCTCGTGGATCTAGCTGGTTTCTTGACTGAAAATTTTATTAAAATATGTTCATCATCAATAAAAAAATATATAACACAGGGGCTGAAAAATCCAGGGCCCAAGAAAGAAAACGCGTTTTTCTTTGTTCAAAATTGGCTTCATTCATCAAAGTAATCTCCATTAAGAGCCACACAATAACTCCAGTACCGCTTCAACATTTTATACCACTTTTAAAGAACGATTTTTTTTGCCTCAAAATAGGCCTCAGTTTTAGCAATAACCTCTTCATTCGAGCGAAATTTCTTACTAGTCAGCATTTTTTTGAGGTCTCGAAACAGCTAGTAGTCGCTGGGAGTCAAATCTTGAGAATACGGTGGATGTGGGAGCAATTCGGAGTTCAATTGTCTTGATGAAACAAAATTTTTTTGCCTTATACGGTCGTTTATTTGCAATTTTGGCCTTTCAACGCTGCAATAACGCTATATAATATCGGGCTCAAAGTTGTTTATGAGGGCATATTATTCAGATTTCAGCATATTTTTTACAAAAGGAATATAATAATTTGAATAATAATAATGATGTTTATTCGCCATTTTTGATACGCTTTGGTATAAGGTAAGTCAGTTGTATTGAAAGCAAGTAAAAATATAAAGAGAAATAGAGCTAGCACAGATTCACATCTATTAATATACATATATAGGTACAAATGAAACTATAAGCCCAAAACTTTTAGTGAATTTACACCATTTACAAAAATTAAACTTAAAATTACGACCACTGTCTTGGTAACTGTAGTAACATCTTTCTAAAAGAATATTTTGAATACATTCACATTGTCACTTGTGATTTTTTTAACTTCATTTAGCAGCCCATTGAAGCACGTAGTGGCATTATACTGGGGGGATATTTTACAGTTTTTCATTTGATGATGTGGGATTTTAAGAAGATCACCATTTCTTGTATTATGACTGTATTCTGAAGTAGTTCCATCATATAATTCACAGTTTTGCCCAGCAAACATGATACATTTGAGGATGAAAATGGCAGGGGCTGTCAATATGTATTTGTCTATAAAAACGGGCCGGCTGCTATCTCGGAAATCCATATTGAAGATGAGAGCCTTAATTCAAGAGATCAATTTCAATAATGAATAAACACTTTGTATGCAATCTTCCCGAATTCAACATAATCAAAGAATACTCCATCAATAATCATTATTGAACAAGTTTCACACTATACACGTTGTTGCTGTATTTTTTTAAATATTCTTCAACTAAAGCTCGGTGCACACTGGAGAATCTTGTTTCATGAAACTAGTTTCATGTAATGGGTTTCAAGAAAACCGTTTCATTGGAAGGTGCACACACAGAAGCAATGGTTTTCCATCAATTTCGTAATGAATTCTGACGACGATGTGTTTGTGTTGTGGTAGTGGCTAACAAATAAACAAAACGCAAGTAATGGGTTCCCCCGTTAATCAGAGATCGGCAGCACAGCTGTTGTTGTAGCTCGTGAACTAAGTAGAGATCCTGATGAATATAAGGATTTTTTCGGATGTCAAGGCCTTCTCTGATCGCAGTATCTCATCAGCAGCATTAGCCTGTTTTTTCTTCGGAGGAGGTCTCACTGACTCAGTTCCTTGTGATGGTGGATTTATTAGTTCATTACCTGTTCCTGTATCTTCATTTTTCACATCAGGTTCCTCTACTCCCTGACTTTCACTCGACACTTTGTCCTAATTGCTTTACTCTTTCATGTGAAAATTGTACAGACGTGATGTTTTTCTACTGCTTCAATCAACCTGAGTTGAAATGTATCTGCCATCGCAGCTAATTTTTTTTTACCTGCAGGGAATTGAGAAAATGAAATATATCTACTTGGACTGATAAAACGTGGAACTGAAGCAACAAGAAATCGATATAACGAATTTCTCGAAATCCGGTTTCCTGAAATCAATTAGCTGCAATGGTAGATATATTTCAAGTCAAGTTGATTGAATCTGTGGAAAAACATTACGTCTGTACATTTTCCACAAGAAAGGGTAAAGCAACAGGGACAAAGTGTTAAGTGAAACAGGTAATGAATCAATATATCCACCATCACAGGGAACTGGGTCAATGAGACCTCCTCCGAAGAAAAAGAAGAAAACCCAGACTAATGCTGCTGATGAGATAATGCAATAAAAAGGTGGCTTCGACATCCAAAATTTATCCGGATCTCTGCTTAATTCACGAGCTACAATAAAACATATGTGCTGTCGATCCCTGATCAACGGGTGAACCCAGTACATGCTTTTTTTTCTTATTTTTTAGCCATCGTCGTCAGAATCCATCACGAAATTGATGGAAAACAGTTGCTTCTGAAACGGTTTTCTTGAAACCCATTACATGAAACCAATTTCAAGAAACAAGTTTATTCAGTGTGAACCACGCCTAACAGGTCAGTGTATTCATAACGAAGAGTATTCTGCTAATTGTGTGAGAGATTACAGAGATTATAGAAATTTAATTGTTAAACGTTCATGCCTCAAAATATTTTCCAGTTCTAGTGGGTTTATCTGAGTCAGTTAACCCTGTAGGTTTTTCCGCCGGCTACTAGATATAATATCGGGTGAAATGCCAAAAATATTGCTTGGAGATATGTTCGCCAGAATCGTAAAAAAGCTTAAAATAATTCGAAAACATGATTTTCTAAGAATAATCATAGCGGGTTTTTGCACAGATATAATCGTTTGTAAGCAATGCCATTATTCTGTTTTGAAGAAAAAAACATATTTATACAAGCTTAGTGAGTTCTGCTAATAATGATATATTTTTTCCTCCTAAGTATGATCAGAAAAATAAATATTTGCACTTAATCAGTTTATTACAATGGGAAAATTATTTATCTCTTATGAACTTGGAATTCGTAAAAGGATTAATCATCAAAAAAAATTCAATTTCTGAGAAATTAACTGAACCACAATGTTTTTTTTCGAATTGAGGAGTTATCAATTTAACCATCAATGAGAAAATTTTATACGAAAGATCGGCGATTATTTTAATGCCATAGTTTTTCTTAGTAAACAATGTAGACCGTGTAACGTAGTAATAGCTGGTAAATGAAAGTATGCCACTGTCAGCAAACGACAAGAAACCTATCTGCCATCGCTCCCTCTGCCTGTAGACTAGGTACTAACAATATCAACAATTCGGGCACTACGATCTTTACCACTTCACCTTTGATGATGTCTACCGCAGTGGTAGACGAAACGTTAGGCATTAAAACCTGCAGGCCTCTGCCAAAAAACCCGGAAAGTAGCTTTCAAACAGCGATCTCTAGCGGAGAAAGTTTACATGCTTTGATCAACACTTAACATGATAATAATTACTACAAATTTTCACAATATAGTTCATTTTCAATATGCGTTTCAATACAACAGTAGTTTTCTCAGTTGGACTAATAGATCCTACCCATTATTGTTGAGGAATGAACAAAAATTCAGTCTACAACACCATGTATTAGGTTTTGTTTTAAAAAAAAGTTTTTGATAGAGTTATCACTGTCAAGTAGAGTTGAATTTATTTTTCTGAGATTTGTATATTTTATTTTCATTCAAGTTGTTCACTGTATAATAATCCTGTATTCGACCTTAAACTCAACAATTATACATACTAAGTCAGATACACTTCCCAAGTAAAACAATATCATAGATATTTCGACTCTGGTTTGGAAGAGAGCTTTTTCTTCTAATACGACCACCTTGTTTGACATTGATTTGGATATACTCTGGCCCAAACATATGAGAAAACAACTTCCGTATTGTAATTCACTACTTCTCAAGGTGTTTCTAAATTTTAATGTTGGGCTTCAACATAATTGTTTAATGTACTTATGATATTCTCTGATGTTCAAACAATAGTACTTTCACACATTACCGATAGGTGACCTTCACTTGTTCTGTTGGCCAAACCGTATTTTAACGAAAAAATCAAGCGAACCGTGCATTTCGAATGCATTTCGTAAGTTTGGCGCTATAAATGCTTATAGATAGTTCAAGGTGATCATCATTTTTAACAGATAGTTCTGAACTGTGTTTAGCAATGAATATTATTTCATACATGTTTGTCAAGTGTCATCGCTAATTTATTAAGTGGCATTCCAGTTAATGATAAATATTTGAAGTCTTGTTTGTTCAAATAATCTGCGACAGTCGAGTCATATCCAGAATTAAGTTTATATCAGCAATTTTATGAAAAAAAAACAAGCTAGGTCATTAAGCGCAGTTCCGAACTATTTTCATTGCGAATAAATCCGGTTTCTAAAATTGACCTCAACGTATTTTATACATAGTGTGATAGTAACAGTTCGTAATATTTAGGTGAAAATTAAAATTTATTATTGTGAAAGATGTCCTAAATTTTATATTGAATACTATGAGATTACACACGAATCACATGTCGCACTCTGTCAACAATAACCTCAGAATTTTTTTTGTGAGTGCCATATGTTTTTATTTCAAAATAGAAGACTACAAGGAAAACACCGGGTAACTCGATTTTTGGCCGAATATGAGTTAACGATGGATTCCCATGTTTTGAAGGGTGCTTGCTCCAGAACATGAGAAAAACCAGGCCAAATGCCTCAAATCATCGAATGAACATTCGAACTGTAGGGGAAAAACTAGGTCTTCCGAGCGCTGCCAGGGAAGAACCGGTAACATTCTCTCCTTGCTTCTCCGATCCCCCCTTCTCTCCTACTCCTTGTAATGTTTACTTCTTGTTATTGATTTAGTTGGTGTTCCGATGGCGTTTGAAATTTGTGGTTGTATGGTTTCAGTGATAGAAGAATGGAAGCTACTTCTTCGGATGGCGATGACAATCCAGCGGAGCCTACTTCTTCAAAGAAACGCCCAATTACAGCAATAAAATACAATTCAAAATTTTTGTGAACGATGTCAGTTGAGATGACAGGCCCCCTTGCGATTGCAGGCGACATAATTATTTTGATATCGTCGGAGAAAATGACAGGAAAGCTATTATTCAGCAGTTCAACCTCTTCAAGGATTGGAATGAGCAAAGTGCTCGTCTGACTGGCCTGATCAGCGTCATTCCCATGATGAATCGGACTGTGATGGATTCCGACGCCCAGATGAATATCACTTTGAGATCTGCCTCATTCCTTTATAAAGTACCAGTGATCCGTGATGGTTCAGCGACTGAAGTGCCTGTTTGCCACAAAAAGCTTTTCTGTCTTTGCACGGGATAACCAAAGCTAGAGTCGAGATCATCTAAATGAGTTCAGAATGAACTGGCTCTGCTCTGAAAGACAGAGGGTCGTACAAAAATCGCCCCTATACTATTTCTGACGAAACCATGAACTGCAAGATGAATCACATCAAGTCTTTCCCAGGACGAGTGAGTCATTGTTCTCCCAACAAAAGCAGGACAATTTACCTACCGGAGGAGTTGAGTGTACATGAAATGTACGGGAAACTCTTTCCTCATAATCCTGTGAATTATGAAACTTATCGCACTGTCTTCTCCACCCAGTTCAATATCAGTTTCGGATACCCTAGAACCTGCACTTGCAGTACCTGCGATAAGTTCACCGTCCAATTAAAAGACAACCCACCTTAAAATATGAACCATCTATGAACAATGAAAAAATTGCATCTGCTAAAGGCGCAGAATTTATACGATAAGAAAAGGAAAGGGAAAAAGAAAGTAGACGAAGACTTGACTATGAAGCGATGGTGATGGACTTCAACAAAAATTCACCAACTTCTGGTATTGCCACAACGTCAACTCTCGTTGTTCTCTTTCAACATTCACCGTCCCAGTGATAATGACGTCGATCTCCAAGCATTCCCTGAAACTACAGCCCGAATAAGTCAAACGAAGTATTGTCCTTTTTGTGCGATTATTTTAAGCACCATCTACCAGAAACCTTCTTCAGGTTCTTGTACTACTTTGTCGACAGCAAGAAAATTTTTGACCCTGTATCCATAATTTTCCCACACAGGGACATTAGTATCTCGAATGTGATAAGGATATGGGGTTGATGAACCAAAAAGCAGAAACGGAAGTCCCTGCTGACTGGTTGGATGTCCTCAAAACCGCGAGACGCAAGCCACGTTCCTTCAACGTAGAAAAAGAGGATAAGTACATGGTGAGAGACTGGACAGCTTTTCAAAATCCATCATACCTACCCAAAGCTCCGATGAAGGCGAGACCCATCAAGGAACTGAAAATCGACGTATCTCACCCAAGAGTCGTATTTCATCGAGATACCTTCAATGAAGCATTCCAGAGCCACCTCATGATCTCCAACCCTCGTCATCTACAGAACACTAACAAAAAATCGTTAAGAGTGGTCATGATCAAGCGACCAGCACGGGATCCTTAAGAAGCTGCAGGAACTCTTCGACCTGGCGAATTCCATTTTCTTTCTCGGGCTTACAGAACTAAGCTTCCGATACCTGAGAAATATGCAGACTTGAATCACCTGGAGAACTTTCATAGGCGGGAAGCGCAGGAGTATTATGAAAAACTCCCTAAGAAAAAATAAAAGTGACAGTGCCTTAAGTGCGGTACCTATTTAAATCGTGAACTTGCCTGGTTTCCCCCCAGCATTATATCTGAAGTCGCATCAAAAGATGCGACTTCAGATATAATGCTTCTCTGGCTACTAGCTACTACACAACGATTTGTACGTTAATGGTCCTTTTATGTATTCAGTTCACGACTAGGGATACAAACAGAATAAATCCAACATTTACATATGAAAATAAGGGGTAAATAAACAGTAAATGAACGTAAATCATTGAATACTTCACCACCACTGAAATAAGTGTTGAATATTCTGATTATTCTGATAATTTTCACCTGAGTTGGTTTTTCAATTGATTTTGAAAATGCTTTATTGTTTGCTGATGAATTGTCGAACACAGATGATAGATACAAAGTTCCAATTACTGTATATAATAATAATAATAATAATCGTCTTTATTGTATCCAAGCTGTAGTTACATTCATATATTTTGATGGATTACAGAGGTAGTTGCTAATATACTGTAGACTATCCGGTGTGGTGGAAAAGTGGAAATTTCGTTCCATTTTCTTCGCTGGATTTAACGGTTCCCCCGGCTAGGCAAATGAGTCTTTTGTCAACACTGGATCTTCCAAAAGACCAGAGCTGGACGAGTCACCGCGACTTCCAGCTGATCTGTGTACAGCCGAGTACCCTTTTTACACAAACCTGAATAACGCGTAATTATCGCGTTATAGCAAGCTTTGAATATATTATTAGGTCCCTATAATTAGCTAAGCTAAACACTTCGCGGGTGTACGACCAGCCCCCACGTTGGCCGCTAGGACCGGACTGAAAGGTTCCCTAGGATCCCCAACCCTAATCGACACACAATCGCGATTTTACCTGCCTAACATCTACACACGGTGATGCGAACAGTTCCCGGGAACTCAGTGCGGTTTAAAGCCGCCGAATGTCAATGCAATGACGGAAACCGTCGTAGACAATTCGGGTTGGCGTACTTCTAGCTGTATTTACTATTGGTATAGTAAATACGGCGATAGAAGCCTCTTCCTTATATCTCCCACGTCGGACTCGCAAGTCTTGCTGTAACAACAATACAAGAACTGAAAAGTTCTATTTAGGGCTGAAAAGCCCTGATTTCTTTTTTATCCTTTGGATGTGAAATTCTTTTTAGAGTGGCCTTGATAAAGGTCGGTATGTTTAGTTGATCACAGTTGTGGTCATAACGAATTCTTTTTGGGAAGTGGATTGGTTTTTTAATCACTCCCCAAAACACTGTTCTCAAATCCGTCTGTGAACTTAGTTATAATTCTGCTGCACCAATACCCACAGCTACACTATGTATTTCGAGGTTCTCCAAGTCGCTCACGTCTCTGTATTAATTCAATCGTAGATCTGTGCTCTGGCTAATATACTTCAAGACGCTATACTCGTTTACAGACTGTGTATCACTTTGATACTAGCTAGTATTCATAAGGCTGAAGGCAGCACTCGAAGTCGTCGGTTTGAATAGTCAAACGGAAGTGTCTGGCCACGCGTTTCACGATTTCTTAAATACTAAAGTGCATTCCTTTATTCTTGTCAAAAAGGGCCCGATATTCATGGCCATC
>WOGR01004955.1:0-14240 GCA_015342045.1 Leptinotarsa lineolata | reverse complement strand
GTATGGTGAGTGATCTTTCAGGTCAGATGGCAAAAAAATGGGTAGTTTCTCGAATTGAAAACCAAACATCGAAAACATCTCATTCCATTGAACTATCAAAAATAGATCAACCCAAAACTGGGCATTGGAAAACTTATTGGAAATTTATTCTCAATCCAATAGATTCTATTCGATACCGCCATTTTGGCGGTATCGAATACCGCCAAATACCTGTGAATATCTAAAGAGAAATGAAGAAATTTAGTGCGGCTCTAAATCGGGTTCAATTCGTTCAATTAAAAAATGAACAGAAATTCATCAGCATCATCTGTGTTTTGAGGTAGAGTACACCATCCTATTGATGCAGGTTTTTTTTGTCAATCTGTTCTGACTTTGAATTATCTTCCTCTATCTGACTCGCCAAACTTCGTACCGCCTCAGGATTATCAGATGTCATGTTGAATTATTAGCTGACTTTAATGAACTTTTTTATATCATGTTTGTAAAGCACGGAGTCAGACCATATTTGCTCATCCAGAGTTGTTGTTTTACTGTCAAAAAGTAGCTCGAGACCCGAAATAGAAGAACTACTGAAAAAAAAAAACGCACTGAATATGGCACTTCACTTATTTAATTTCTTTTTCATCTGTGGATTGGTTTGTAGATTCCTCAGTCTGGAAATTGTTCGTTCCGTTAACCAGCTGACGAACGTCAACCCTCAAAAATAGAAACTTGTGCGAGCAATGGATGACCGAGGCCTTACCTTTTAACGTGCGATTACCCAGCACGGGTTGCATTACGTTTTTTTTGTGAATGATTTGATCTTATCGCTCTCCTCATCATACATAACACTGTGATGAATATTGTTGACTTTGCTTCTATTATTATATAACAGGTATTCATGTTCGCACAATCAGAAACATCATAACCTCTATCGTCTTTGCTCGCACCATGACATCTGTCATAACCTATCGAGCGTCGTCAATTTGTTAATACTTACATTATTTTCAAAGTGTTCAAATGTTTCAATAATTATCCTGCTATTCCAAGAGAAGACATATCCAACAAATCAGAAATCATGAGAACCAGTCCTACTGTTCTTAAGTTGCTTTACACCACTATTCATAGATAATGATAATTAAAAATGTTTACAATATAGATTTCATTTCCAATACGCGTTTCACTGCAAAGCAGCAGTCTGTTGGACTAGTACTCCATACTGCTTCACAATGCAATTCGTACAATTTATTTATTTTGATTGATAGAGACTAATTAGTTAATAGGTAGTACTGAGAACAGGTAACCAATAGGTATCACGCCAGTAAATTATTGTTACTCATGATTGGAATACTTCTAGGAAATTTTTTATAAAAATAAATTCAACAGTGGTGAGAAATTACCTTTAAATTTCAAAAAACACCTTTCGTCATTCATAAATATTTCATATACTCATAAGCAGAAGTCATAACTCCTCTGTTCATCACCATATAAGAAAGTATACAAAAATATTGGTTCGAATGCTTCAATGCCTTTCATTTTGAAATACTTCCGAGCTTCACTTTTGTTGAACTTGAATTTTCTCGGAATATCATATTATATTCAACAGGTGAATGCATTCAACAATGAATATCTCTAGAGCTTGGTAATCCAGAGGTTGCGAGCAACCGACTTTTGGCTACCATTTGTTTTTAAGTAACGCTGAACCCCTTTCAACTATAACCTGAGATTTTTTTCAAAAAAATTTAAAAAGTCAATTAAATAATCGGACTTTTTACGCAACTTGGCAACAAATATATTTTACTACTGAGTATGCATTATTTTTAAAAAGCAAGTTTCATTATTTTAACCGATATCTGCGAATATAAACTATTGGATTCCAGACTAATAGCATCTCTAACACTCATTACTGTCATCTTCATCTTTTTACTTAAGAGGGAAAGAAAAACTTAAGAAATATAGTCATGTCTGTTTTGAATAAAAATTACGTTTGAAGTTCTTCCATCTCGAATGAAGCAATATTATTTTTCGATCGAATATATCCAAGTGAAAAATTGGACCTGTGGGAAATCATAGCCTGAACATATTGGTCTCGAAATGCATAACACATTTCAAGTATGACCTTTTCTTAAGTTATATTCCTCAACATTCCGTATTGGAGACGGAATGAATTTTTCAGAGACGAAAACAAAAAATATGATTTCGCTTGTCTCAGTCATTGCGTTGTGGTGGTTTTGTATATTTGTTTGATACAGTCTTTTTCATTCCTCATATGTCATATGTCAGGGCTGATTATTTCTAAATTATGTCATAGTTTCAACATGAAAAAACTCTTTTTCGAGCCCTGAAGAAGAATTTAACTGAATTCGAAACATTGACAAGAAACAATTGTTTTTCTGAGATAATTTGATTCAGTTACCAAATGAACCTTTCTCAATATGAGTCATTCGGATCACCGGACTATTCAATCAATAATATCAACTTGGGAAAAATCACATATTATTTTCACGGAAAGTGTATTACTTACATTCTGCAGAAAAATCTCACAAGATCATCTAGAGGAAATATACTTCTTGATAGTTTCAATAAAGTTGAATATACCTGATTGTATTTATTCAAGATATATCATGAGTAAGTATATATTCAGACTGAAAGGGGTATGATTGATGTTCCTTTCTGAATAAGACACATTGTGCTATAAAACAATTGAAGACAAGTTTGGTTGAGGCGGTGCTGATGAACCTATATTATGCGATGGCCTACTCCCACTTCAATCTTTTCATTATGGTTTTGGGTGGAGCAAGAGATTCCATTTGCTCTTTCATTCCTCAGAAGAGAATAGTTCGACTTTTATTTGATTTGGAATGGCGAGACAGCTGCTGACCAGTTTCCCAGAGTGAAATACTACTAACTGTATCTTCCATCTACATTATGAAACGCATTTTGTTCTCAAGATGTAACATCTTCATTTTCCACAAATGCTTCAAATCATAATCACAACACAAGAAGTGGTAATCTTTTGCGAATCCCACAGCATAAATAATCTCAATTTGAAGATTCTCTACAGTATAATGCAATCAATTTTCTGTAACATCAAACTGCCATACGGAATCAAGCAGATTACTAGTGACATTGTATTCCAAGAGACAGTGAAAGATTTGCTAATAGAGAGATGCTACCAGAAGTTCCAAAATTTCCCTCTCACCACTGCAGCACCGGACTAATACATAGAATATTCTTTTTTTCTGCTTTTGTTTTTTATCTACTTTCGACAGCGGATTTTTTCAATTTCTTTTATGTATCAATACGAGTGTATAGTTGAACAAACTTTAAGTTATGCGAAATACATACTTCAAGTGTTTTTATATGAAAATGTTCATAGAGAGACATGTGTAACAAATTTTATTATCGTTCAGTATATTTTTATGACTTGTCAAAAAACTTTTTGTTCCTGAAGACTATTAACGAAGATGTGTAGATCGTGCAAAGAAGTAACTTTCAGATAAAAACTGATATAAACATTAAATTGCACGAAAAAAAAGTTCTTTCAAAACAAGCGTTTTTAGATGAACAGTGAATTATACGAAAATTACTTTTTCAATGAAGTTTGTACTCAGACATTCGTTATGAAATTAAATCAGATGTAATTCACAGGAACACTACTCAATATAACACAAAAGAGTTACGATATAAAATTTCTTTTATATGGATTTCGAATTTTTGTCGGTAAACAATTCTTTTTCACACAAAAATAATGAAAAAAAAAACAGTTGTTAGGTGACTTCGCCATTTCGTTTCTTTCAACATTAAATGTCAAGTTTTCCTACAAAAGATGCATCTTAATTGTTTTCATTTCTTTTAGATGAAAAGAGCTGCACATCCAAAAAAGTCTAAATCAATACACTTTTCTGGCGACTTTCACCTATCATAACTTTCGTTGATTGCGATCTGTTTCATTATATTATAATCTTATGTTTATAGAATATCAAATATTTCAATATAAAAGTAGTTAATCGAATCCTGCTTGAGAAAGATATTTTATAGCGAAAAACGTGTCGCGGTTTTGTGAATCATTCAGAGTGGAAATAAATCAAAATCAATCTCATAAGTCAGTTTTTATATGGATTTTCGTCAAGTATCGACCAGTTCCATTCACCTCTCCTATTTATATACCCATGAAGTTTTTGTCTTTTGAATTTCATTATTCCGTACTTCCATTGTTTAATATGATATAAAATTCCTGAAGGAACCAATACAATTGAAAATTGAAAATGAAATAGCTGAAAATAACAATTATATTAGGCAGGTGATTACCGAACTGATTCCTCCAAGATATAACTGTTCATAGGTCTTTCGAGTGCTTTCTCCTCTTCCCTCTCAACACTTCACCGGTTCAGCGGGAGATGCCGTTTGGCGAGAGTTGGCCGTCTCCCGCTTAATTATGGTATTCCATATGTTGCGTATCCCTACGCTAGCTTGGCTGAATACATTGTTGGACAATACAGGGACTTTCACGAAGAACGTTCGTTAGGAATATATAGAGAACGGTTCAAAATAAAAACTTGATATTTTTTAGTAGTGGGTTTTACAAAATGGCCTTCTCAACCAAAATATTTTCAACTTCCGGTCTCTTTCCATTACACCGGAAGTGGAGGGCAACTTCCTTATTTCAAATGACACACCCTGTATTTTATTACATTTTTGAATTTCTCAGCACATTTAAGGCCCACTTTGTACAACAACGCCTATACCCAAATCTGTTAGTTTTCGAGATACTAATTTTTTTCTGAAAAATTTGACAGTTACAGCACCACTCCAAAAAATCATAACTCATAGACAGTAACAGTTGAAATTGTGAAATTTCACAGAATCTCACCTTAAGCATCAAGTCATGAACAGGTCTATCGAATTTTGGAAAATAATTTACAGGGTGGTACATAACATCAAGAAAACTGGTGAAACACGATGTTTCCATATAGAAACTATTCTATTATTTTTGAATACTACGAAAAAAAATTTCGAATTGATGAAGAATGTTCTATACCTAAAATACACCCCAGGCAAGATATATCCAATTTTGAAAAATATTTGGAATGTAAATCATTTGAAGCAATACCAAACTCAAAAAGCTTTGAAAACAAATGAAGTTACAACAAATATGTCAAAATTTGATGCGATATAATGATGCGATGTATTTCGTAGTTTTCTATTTGTTTGCAAAATGTCTCGTTTGGGGTATTCTAATGAATATTTCCTGAATTTAATAATCATTTACGGTGAATACAATAAGATAATGTCGTGTTTTGCAGAAAGATTTCCAAATCTACAGAAACCCAAAATAATATTCTGAGAAGACTTCTAAGAAACTGCCGTGATTTCGGATCTTTTTCGTCTATCATCAACAAAAAAAAACCACTCGTGAACAATGAGGACATCGAAATTGTAGTTTTGGCCTACTCCACAGCCCACAGCCTATCCAGAACATTTGTTGAAAGACGCAGAAAAGTCACTTAGAATTTCATGTTCGTCAATAAACCGGATTTTAATCTAACATAAGTGGCGTCTTTTTAAATATCACCAGGTTCAAAATCTGAAACCTCACGGCTTACCTGCACGAGTGGAATTCTTCGAATAGTTTCTTATCAAGATACAGGAGGATCCTGAGTTCATGAAGAACATGATATGGACAGATGAAGCCAAATTTGCGAAGAATGGTATGTACAACCGCCATAATAGTCATTTTTGGGCAGCAGAAAATCCAAAACTCTTTCGCCAGCGCAACTTCCAGGGTTCATGGAGTTTTAATGTTTTTTGCAATATATAGGGGAACCGAATTTCATGTATATATCTTTATGAAGAAAATTTGAATAGCGATAGATATTCGCATTCAATTGGGAATGTGGTTGGTGAATCCATAAGACATGTTTCTGAACAATATCGTTTCAAGTAATGGTATCAGATGGATGCAGCCCTTGCACATAGTACTTATACCGTTGCTGGGTTGTTGAATGGAATGTTCGAAGATCAGTGGCTTTGCTACAATGGGCCATCTACATTTCCTTCTCGCTCTTCAGAGCTGACGCCACTGGACTTTTTCATCTGGGGATATATCAGAGAAAATGTTTATGTGGATCCTGTGAGTGATGAAGAAAACATGAAACGAAGGGTTCTGACTCCATACAAAAAGCAACAAATAGTGGTATGTAAAAAAATATATTCTTGTTGACAACAAAACGGCAATGTCTTTGAACATCTGTTGAAATGAATCACAATATTATTTGAATTTGAAGAAATTGAGTTGAATTCTAAAATCAAAGTAAAATCTATCCTTAAAAAATAATTACAAAATAAAATTACTGTATTCAATATCGATAAACAAAGATATAATTTATCTCACTGATAGTATTTTATTTCAATCCATTCATTTTTATGTTAAGTTACGTTTCACCAACGACAGAGTTGATATTAATTCATTTGTTTTCAAAGCTTTCTTGGTTTGGTATTGCTTCGATATTTCCCAAAATCGGATATATCTTGCCAGGGGTATATTTTAGGTATAGGACACTCTTCATGAATTTGATATATTTTTTTTCGTGATACCAAATGAATAATAGAATAGTGTATGGTTTCATCAGTTTTCCCGATATTATGTTTTAGGTGGAAATTTCGACCACCCTGTAAATTATTTTCGAAAATTCGATGAACCTTTTCATGACTTGATGCTTAAGGTGAAATTCTGTGAAATTTTACATTTTCATCTGTTACTATCTATGAGTTATGAATTTTTCGGAGTGGTGCTGTAACAGAAAAAAATTAATATCTCGAAAACTAACAAATTTAGGTATAGGCATTGTTATACAAAGTGGGCCTGAAATGGGCTGATAAATTCAAAAATGTAATAAAATACAGGGTGTTTCATTCTGAATGAGGAAGTTGCCCTCAACTTCCGGTATAACGGAAAGAGACCGAAAGTTGAAAATATTTCAGTTGAGAAGGCCATTTTGTGAAATTCACTATCTCAAAGTTTCAAGTTTTTATTTTGAATCGTTCTTCATGTATTTCTGATGAACACTCATCGTGAAAGACGGCGGCTTCTTTGAATTTTCTCCTAAACTAGTGTTCCTTTCTGTGGATGATCTCTGCTTGAGACGACTTGATGATATGTTAATGAGTCTGAACATGCTCTGATATTCCTGATTTGCTGGTTTCCCCTCGTTGTGTGTATTTCTTGTGCTCGGCAATTTGGACTTTCAAGGGCCTCTCAATTTCACCGATCCGGTGAAATGCAGGGTTTTCAGTAAATACAATTCTTGGAACCGCAGTCCGCGTTTAATCGCCTTGTTTTGGTGAGGCAGTCGTACTTAGACCCAATTGTTTTTATCCTCTCTGATGTAGAGAAGTTCAAGTACTGGTTGTGACGGCTTCTTTTCCTTGCTAGGCTCCTGCTGTGTTTCAGCCAAAGTCTGTTCCACCATTACTGTGGATTAACAATTCCGATCAAGATCATTTTTGATAATGCCTAGTTCCTTTTCGAAACCTTCCTTCGTATTACAGAGCGCGAAAGCACGGTCTACTAGAGTCTTGATGATACCTCTTTCAGTCGATTGATGGTGACTGGATTTGTGGTTCAGATACTGTCCTGTGTGGGAATTTTTTAGTATACAAATGTTCTACACTCAGTATCGGTCCTCTTCACCAATACGTCAGAGAATGACAATTTGTTGAGAATGGTGTCGTCAACCTATCTCAACCAGGCTTAAGGTTTTTCAAGGGCTTCTTCAATGGCTAGAGTGTCAAACCACTTCATATATATGTTGACTATAACTGGTGGAAGTGGCAATCTCATTGGCAGTCCCTCATCTTGTGTAAATAAGTCGTCCTTCAGTTGAAAATAACGGTTTCATTCACAGCACACTAGTTTTTTCATGATTGATTCTATAGGTATCTTCCAGGTCTCCATCTTCGGATAGCCTCCTCTATATGACTAGAAGTGCTTCTTCAATGGATAATGGCCGAACTGATGAAATTCACCATGAAACATTGTGATCCATCTTCGAACAAACTTTGTTTTATTTTTTCGACACTCACTGTGAATTATTGTACTTACATTTGCCGATATGTTGAAGATTCTGTTGAAATTTGTTGACCGTTAATCTGCTGCCGCCCACCTACGAACGACAACTCTCAGGAGTTGAATTCTGTGCAAGCTGAAGATTAACGAGTTCTTTTCTTTTAACGTGCGATTCTTTGCTCAGTTTGGACGAAAGGCAGTGAAAATCGATTGCCTGACCTTTCAGCTCGAAACACCGTTTCAGTTGACGGTTTATTGAATGAGTGGAACAAACCACTCACTCCAACCCAACTGGCTACCGTTACGCTTGCGATATGAGTAGAACTCATCAAAATTGAACTGATCTATCTCATAACCCCTTTATCTGACTGTTCTGATAAGAGTTAAATCCCACCTAATCAACAGAATCATTCTCACCTTATTTTTAGTTAGATTATATCAGAAATCCAATACTCCGAAGGCGCAATCCGAGATTTTAGTATTGGATTTAGTGTCATCTGTAAGTCCTGCACGATCCAATTCACATAGAATTTCGTTAGAGCTCGGAAGTTTGATGGCATCTCAACTACAGCGGCACTAAATGCAAATCAACAAATCCGTTTGAAATGTGAGAATATATTGTCTTCCAAGTTCGGAGATTAGTTCTGCGGTATCACATTGTGACTAAGTGAAACATTGGAATACTGAAAAACCGTTGAGCGCCCGAGATTTGTTCATCAGATGTACGTAAATTTACCAGCTTGGATGGAGTATTGGGGATGCGGTATTCGCGTTTAGCTGAGATGTGTTGCTATTTGAATAATTCTAGAGGAATTTCTTGGTGTTGCTTAATATTTCAGAGTACAAAGCGTTGTGGCGGAGAAGCAGATTCCTTTGAAATCTGGTCGCGAATAGAACCCCAGCCAAATTCTGAAAATATTGAAACCGGATACATATTTCAAGCTGATTGAACTTGGTTATTGGTACAGTTAGTTATATCATCAATTATTAGGCAAAACTATATTTGAAACGAAAAAACTTAAATCCAATTTTGACTGAAAAAATTATACCTAATTTGTACATATGGAGAGAAATCAATCTGGAAGTTGAGTTGGAAATAGAGTTACAATGAAATACCCCAGTGCTGCATGAAATAATAATAATCATAATGACGTTCATTAGTGGTAGAAAAAAATCGATACAGAAATATCAGATTTTGTTATAAAAATGAATGAACATAACAATATTCACAAGAATATCATACAAACTTGTTCGTGGAAATACGATATAGACAATCATGAATAAATAGGAGTACAACTAAGTTGAAAATCAATGTATATTGAATAAAATTATATCTTATTGAACTTTATTATATAGCATGCATGAATATGAGTATCCATACAAACATTTCGATATTAACAACGATAATAATAATAATTCAGTTGCTCAGCATTACATAGTATTCAGATGTACAACAGAGTAAGTAACAATAATAGCAAATAAAATAGAAAACATATTAAAGGTGGAACCTTGTGCATGGGTATGCTATCAGAACAAGTCTGATCTATTAAATGTAATAATAAAATTAAAATAATAATTATAATAAATATAATGAAAATGCAGATATGTATATATGAAACTGACAATGACAATGAATCTGATAAAATAAGTGAAATGAGTATGGAAATGAAGGTAACTTTTTTCGTTTTTTTCGTTCATTATATATAAATCTCTTTTGATGATCACAAATTTAAGCAGTATATTCGAGACTGCTCTAGTTGAATGTACTTTAAAGTTTTCTATGTCTCTGTGTTATTAGGGTTCAATTTATATCGAACCTGTTTTCTATATTTCTCTTTGGGAAGCTTCTAGAATTTGTTCGGGAGGCTGATTTGAAATACATACCTTCAATTTATTTTTGAATAGGAAACGACCATTGAGTATTTTTATTTCAATCGGGATTTTTCTGTAAATTATCGGACATAGATAGGAGAGGAATATTTGGTTTTTTTGTAGTTCCAACCTTTGGTATTCTGGTTGTTTGGTTTTCCAGTCGAGTATTGTATAGATGGTCTATTTGAGGCAGTTCATACTTGTTTTGGTGATGATGGTAAGATGCAAGATCGAGAAACTATAGTTGATGGATTGTAAATAACTCAGACTGTTGGAAGAGTTCATCTGACGGAAATCTATAGTTTTCATTATACATTAACTTTATTAGTCATTTTTGTGTCAGTTCTAGGTTTTCAATATAATTGTTACTTATTCCATCCCAAAAAAGTATGCCATAGTTTATATGTGTTTATACTAGGCTTGCATGAAGAATGTTCATTTGTGCCAAGTCGAATAATTTTTGATACAGTTTAAATTTTGTTATCAATGATCTCAATTTTTTGTATATTCAGCGTGTTTGTGCTATCTGAAATTCTGGTCTATGATGATGCCTGAATATTTTATATGTTCTCTCCTCTCAATGTGAATGATATTGCCGTTTATATTAACTGTAATTTAATTATATGTGGGTGAGTTGTTGTTATAATTTGGAAAGGCAGTAAAGTGGGTTTTGGAGAAAAGCTTATAGTTGGTGGCCTACTGTCGAACCAATGAAATTAAGTTTCCAATTCCCTTTCGATGATTAATTTCAAATTGTCCCAATTGTTGCCACGGAATATAAGGGCGGAGACGTCAGCAAAATTATAAATATTCGCTTCTACATCAATATTGTGGAGATTATTGATATGAATGTTGAATAAAATAAGCCCAAGAACCGTTCCTCGGGGCACTCCACAGTCGAAGACTTGACCTAAACTATATGAACTATTGATTTTAACTCTCTGTTTTCTATTCGACAAGTAACTATTGGGAATTTTCGATGGTCCGCCTTTGAAACCTATATTTCCTAACACCCTTAGTGATTTGTTGTAACACACTGTGTCGAATGCCTTTGCCAAGTCAACGCAGACACATGCTGAGGTTTCTCCTATGTCCGTCGCCTCATAAATTGTTTTTGTCAAATGAATAATTTCATCTTGTGTTTACTTGACTTGGCGAAATCCATACTGATTATCCGAGAGTATATGATATTTTTTCATAAACTTCTTCATTCTTATTTAGAGAATTTTTTCAAAAACTTTTTTGACATGGCTTATGAAGAAAATTGTTCTGTAATTAGTTTGTTTTGTTTCATCTCCAGATTTATATGGAGGTCTCATAACTCTGTGTTCAAGAGTATCCCAAAATACTTCTCTATCATTGGATACGTTTATGATGAATTTATTGGTTTTACTTTATAATCTACGAATTTAATTGAAGTTTCGGATTTAATATATCCAATTCCGTTTTTTTTTGTTTTGAGTTTCAAAATCACCTCCCTTACTTCGCTTTTGGTGCAATCCTCCAGATAAATTGAGTTCAAAAATATTTATTGTCTGTCTTCTTGTATTTTTGACATTTGCCAAATTTTGACCTATTTCAGTAAAATAATGGACGAACTGCTCCGTAATTCCTTGGTCATTTGAAGTAATGTTGTCATCTATTGTTTTCAAATGTTTGATTTCATTTTGTACTTTTTTGGTTTCGATAGCTTTCAGAGTTCCAAATTTTTTTGAATCGTTTTTATATTTATTCATTTCATTCTAATAAAATGATAGTTTTACCATATTCATCATTTCATTGAGTTTATTCCGATATGTTTTGTATTCAATTTTTAAATTTTCATTGTTGAGTTCATTACGCATCTTCTTATGAAGTTTGTTTTCAGTGTCCATTGATATGATTATTCCTTCAGTGATCCAATCTCCTCGCTTCACCTGCTTTCTATTGATCTTGATTTTTTCAGTACATTTGTCAGTTATATCTGAGACTTCATTCATGATTTTTTCAATAGCTTTTTTAATATCCCTATCTGAGTATACCATTTGCCAAGATTCTTCCTGTAGTTCAGAGAGCATCTTCTTCTCGTTTGAATAATATTTGTTCTGAACTGTTTCGTCTTCATTTTCAGATTAGGAGGATTTTATGTATTCTAGTTGGATCGCGATGGGAAAATGTTCAGAGATACATGAATGAATGATTGAATATAGGGTCGATGCTTGTCTTAGAATAATTTTGTATTCTGGTGTACTCGTTTATTGCTGGCATATAGCCGTATTCACTCATAATGTTCAGATACTCCGTAGCGTAGTCCGTATAGTCCAAAATATCTATACTGATATCGCCTACAATATTACTTCGGAATCTTTATGTTGTTGGTTTTTATGGTAGAGAAAAGAGTTTCTTGAATCGTTGAACTCAAACGGGCAAGTTGATGGTGATCTATAGATTGTGATGATTTCGAACTTCTTCCCATTGATTCCGTTTTTATAATAATTGTTCCCACCGTTTCTATTTGTTTTATTTCAGATATAGATATAAGGAAATCTTTTATGTAGACCAAACAACCATCGTTTTGGTTCAGATCTTCTTTGTTATATACTTATTCATATTCAATTGGAATAAACTTTCAATTCTTCAGGTTTCAGTTGAAGCTATTATATGAAAATCATTTGTGAAATATATTAGAGAAATTCTGAGCTCATCAAAATTCTTAGCCACACTGCGTATATTCGTATGAAATAGTTTAAAATATTTGCTTACATTTCTGTAACTGAAAAAGAATAGCTATCTTCGTAGCTTTCGAATATATTATTACCCAGCTTATTGATAGTAAATTCATTGATATAGGGATTCATCTCAAAGGATAACAGTATATGAGGGTGACATTTTCTAAGTGTATTTTTCAAATATGTTTTTTTTCCAAATTAGAATTGGATATATATTTGTGAGTATAGTGGAAATATTACTTGATATATTGCTGTCGTGTAATAACACGACAGATGTAGCATGATGCAGAGATGTTATGCTAATGAATAATGAATATATAGATATTATCGGCTAGCATTAATCATAGTAATCTGTGGAATGGGGTGAATAAATATCAGCTTGAAACAAATTCATTTGGACAATGGCTCAACCTTCGATCAGTTTATGTTTTTATTCATCTTTTCCTTTTTTCTTTACAGTGGTATTCAATGGTGGTGCCTTATTCTCGTTGCATATGAATGGTTTGGAGTGTCATCTGAACGATGTATAATTGTCTTGTATCTGAAATTTATGTTTCTGTATAAAGCAAATTGCTTGCATATCGTGCAAGCTTGTTGAGCAGTTTTCGAAGAAGTCGTATTTGAGAGTCTTCAAGAACATGCGGGTGAGTTTTTGATATTCCCCCCCAAACCAATGATGCCATAATTCAAGTGTTATTCGACTAAACTGTGATATAATTTTTTTATATATGTAATATATATGCCATTTATTGTTTTATCATTCGACATGAAACATAATTCATATCCGTCTTCCCTTCTTTCATCATTGCTTCTGCTTTGAATTCGAAAAACTTGGGTATTATATCTTTCACATGAGATTATTTGAAAAAAAATTAAATGTTCAGGTTTCTTGTAGTGGAAAACAACAGATACTTTTCATCTCCCAATTTTTTGTAAACTATTCGATTTCATCGCCAAATTTATTTGGAAGTCTGTTCACTCATTTCTTCTGCTCCCTTATATTCATTAATGAGTTTTCCATTGACAAATTCAGTTGGAGATCCTCTTCTGGTCTGCTTCCAAAAGCCTTTATGAGAATAGTATGTATTCAGGAAAGACGGAACAAAATCATATTTTGCAAGAATTTCTCCCATAGCTGGAAATTGTTCATTCATCTGTAGTATTGACCTGATGTATTTCTCCATGCTACCGTGTGTTTCAAGTTACTGACTTCAGTACAAGAGAAAATAAAACGAGTTATTTATAATACATGCACAATGTGTATGTGATGCCTAAATGAGTGGTCAAACTAAAGAGCTTCATCAGAAATCCAGTCATGGTATGCGTGTTCACTCAGTCACCAAAATCCCCCATTAGAATAAAAGGCGATTTCTGGAGATGGCTGAAATGAAAATCAAAGACAACACAATCAACAAAAAAAAAGACGTTGACAATCACAGCAAAATTTATCCATTTTTACCGACAAAAAATCTGAGTACATCCTGTGATATTGAAACAATACAAATCACCAAGATAAACAACAATAAAAAAATCAAAAAGTATTTCACATTGTTTACTGTTCAGAAAATTGTCATTCTGGTGTTGAAATTTTCTTTTTCAGAATCGAATATATA
>WOGR01004954.1:0-14241 GCA_015342045.1 Leptinotarsa lineolata | reverse complement strand
AACAAACTGAGAGGTCAACGTTTTTCGACACCTGAAGAAGCGGTTGCTGCATTCAGAATGCATGTTTTGGAGATACCTCAATCAGAGTGGCAAAAGTGCTTCGACAATTGCTTCTAACGCATGCAAAAGTGTATAGATCTTCTTGGGGAATATTTTGAAACACAATAAAGTGATTTTCGATGATTAATTTTTGTTTTTGTTCTCTAATCGTGAAATAGTAAAGATAACCCCCGTATACGCTGGCGAAACCGCGGGCAACAACTAGTGTGAAATAAAGAAGTTGTTCTTCAAACTGTTACAAACTACGTTTCTCAGCGAGGCACATTGGCCATATTTCAAAGAATATGTATCTGTGCAATTAAAATCCAATCACCTGCTGTTAAAATTCTCCATTAACAGATCATTTGATGCTTCTGTAAGACCTATCTCTTATTTTTGAAAATGAATCCTCAACTATACAACTCTGAAGTTGACTTTTCACAGCGAGCCTTTAAATTCATTGTATGAATCAGATTTGTGAAAATAAATATCGTCAGAGTGAATCACATGCTGGGTTTCATCAACGAATGAGTTGATTAATAAACATAAACGAGTGAAACTGGTCTCAAGATGGATCCCTGCGGATCACTGAGGTGGGATAACTCAATAACGATAATCATGCTATGAAACAATTTGAACATCCTCTGGAAAATATCACAGAACCCCTGTATAACGCTTGGTAGGAGGTAAAATTTTTAAAAGGCCATTCGAGAATTGTTGACGATTCCACTATACGAAATATCTAATTTACACTTACCGATAAATTCGAAGGCTTCTTCGAAATACTGCTTTAGGTTTTGATGTCCTGAATCGGTGGCCGGTATTTGTTTGTAGGTGATGCCGCATTCTTCGTGATAGCCGGGAAGCTGTGAGGTAACGTTGAGAACGCAGGTGGTACCGAGGCCTCGAAGACACGAAAGATCAGCTGCATCCTTGCTGTTGCCCAGGTACAAAAAGGGTAAAACTTTAGATGCGGGATAGGAATCCACATCTGCCAAGGTTGGGCAAGAGGCCGATGATGGCAGTCCGCGGTTCGACAAACCGGACACTAGCGTGTCTTCGCAGAGTTCTTTGTGCTTCCGATGGAATTCCCTGTGCCCTCCTGGAAATGTAGAAAAATTTTCTGTCATTAGAAACATTCAAAAATACGCTAATTTATTGTAGATGTTGATTTCGGTTGTTGCGAACTTTACTCTGTTTCTTAAAACAATGCTCATTATGAATGCAAAATGTTAACAGACCGCTTAAATAAAAGGTATCCCCCATTAAGATAGGTCAAATGCCCCCATCTCAAAAATTCTGAAAAAATTCATGAGTACAGGTAATGATAACACGTTTCGAAAAAAATATATTTTGGTGCCCGATACCCCGTACCAACTTCTTAAAAAAATTTAAAAAACCATAAAAATGACCAAAAAAACTTTTAAAAAATACGACAAATTTTCAATGAAACGATCTTTTGATCACTTTTTTTCAATGTGAAAAAATAATAACTTAATAAAATGATATATCAACCTAGTAGTAGTGTTAGGAATCACACGTTAAAAGGTAAGGCCTCGTTAATCCTCAGCTCGCACAAGTTTCGACTTCTGAGGGTTGTTGTTCGTAGGGGTGCGACAGCTGGTTAAGTGATCTTCAAAAATACACCGTTACCTGACAAGTTATACGGAATCAGTACTGTAAGATATATGCTTTCAATCATTAAACTGAAGTTATGCAACTGATACTGGAACTTATTTTGAGATTTGTTACCGTTAAGAAATTAATTTCATCCTCCCCCTGCTCTTTCCACAAACTTAAAAATAGAATAAGAAGAGAAAAAAAACATATCTCATAGAGGCCGTATCATTTTTAAATGTGCTCAGAAGAACATCCACCATTTGCAGCAAAGTCTCGTTTATCACTACGATTATCTTTACATGACGTTTGTTTATCATAGCAACTAAAAAATAAATGAAAATGAAAAATCGTACTTTTTTAATAATGAATTTCTTGTAAAATGTTTACAATTGCTCTATAGTAATAAGATTAACAACAAAAAAATTTCTTGTTGGTGTCTACACTCATGTAAAATTTTCTGAAGAATTTAATTTTCAGGTTCAACGAGCTCAAAAATGCATTCCTGAGCTCGCAAGGTGCTCTTATTGGTGACAAACGGCCAAAAAACCTAAAAAATGGCCAAAATTTCGAAAAATGAACGTTTCAAATGTGTCCAGGTCTGAAAAAAATCTGAAAAATGTCATGAAGGCGTATTTCTTCATGAGTTTTTAGAAAAAAATAATGACGTATTTTTTGTCATTGTCAAAGTTCAAAACTGAATTTTTCTCTTTACCTCTGAAACTTAAATGTTCTATCGTTCACAAAATTCAAACTGAAATACAAAAAATGTCTTTTTGACGAATCTTAATTTTTTTTGTCTTTTTTCATTCATGGAATGATGTGTAATGACGCTAATACTTCGATAAGGTTGATAAGGTTAGGGCAGCATTTTAGGGGTTGAGTAGAACATTTCAGTGGAGGTCTTGTCTCCAAGTGAAATGAATTTCGCTCTTTTCTCCTGTTTATTGGCGCATGGTCACAACTATGGTCACACAAATTACTGAGAAATAAAGGCCATCATTATTATTATTATTATTTGCTCATTTCTTTCACTAAAGAGAAAACTGAAGTAGCCATTTCAATTCACACAGTAGGTATGATTTATACATCGTTTACATACAACTGTGAAAAAGTATTCAGAGAATTATTATATCAAATCATACATCATCAAATGTTCGAAATAAATTTTACATTTTTCACTTTCCAACCCGACTCCATTATGTACGTCTATGAAACAGTTACTTGAAAATGATTCATTACTCCGCTGATTCAAAGTTTTTGCGCACCAAATATCCACCAAGTTTTTTCAGTTTTTGTTCAGATTTGGAAATATGTTTTTCAGTAATGTGTATCTTATGAATAATGCTGATAGTGAATCACCACAACTGCAGCACAGGTGCGTGTGAGTCAGTCGTCATTTTCAAGCTACAGTGTCACCAACTCATATCTCTGTTCCCCTTAGAAAACACCCATATCTGTGAAGAAGACGATAATATCAATCAGTTATTATCACTCAACTGATAAATGGTCATAACTGATTTCATTCTCTCATATGAATCATTGGTTCGTAATGGGTTGTGTCTTAGTTTTGCCTTCTATCTTGAATACACTTGATTAATAACACCATTTTACTTCAGTTCGTATAAATTTTTATACTACAGTATCATCATCAGTCATTCAGGTTCAGGTTCCACCGCAAGTGTGCTGTCGTCAGCAAAGCAATATATTGAATTCTTGGTTTTTTTCCAGTAAGTCGTTGATATACAATAGAAAGAGGGTTGGAGACAATGTGGATCCCTGGAGAATACCAGCGTTGATGGTCAAAGTATTGGAATAAATCCTGTGCTAATGAATCGATTTTTGTTTTTTATTCTGTCAACATCTACTGCCTTATTTTAAGAGCTACCTAATACCTAGCTAATAGAACAAAACTGATATCATTTATGGCATCAACAATAAGTGCAGACATGATTATCATTCAATCAAACGGATGCAACAGTTCCACAAAATCCGTGGAAACACATTACTTTTCAAACGAACTTCGACCCTTAAGCCAATGCTCGTATTTTCTAGATAAGACGCATAAGTGACTCACGACTACTTACAAATTCAGATTCTAAATTTAAAATTTCTATGCCCCTTTAGTGATAATCACAGACGGAACGATAATTCATTTGAATGTCATTTGAATACGTTTCAAACGAATGTGTAGCCTATTTTATGTCATCGTAATGGATAATTAAATATTTGTCGGGCCACGTGTACAACTATCATTTGAATGCACGCAGTTAGGATATTTGATTGAATACAGGGTGAGCCAAGGTGACAGGAAGTGAGGTTGTTATATGCAGAAAGAGTTGTCAGAAAATTTTTTTGTACCAGCTGCGACCACGATTGAATTCACCATACATCGATAAAACTGGTCCTTGATGGAGCTTCATCGCCAAAAATTGAATTAGGTCCATCCAAGCATTGTTGCTGAGTTAATCCACGTCGGAAGTTGTGAAAAATAATCGCACGAAAATGTTCACGATTTAATTCCATTTTTGAGCCGAGATGAATCTTTTAAATTACTTTAAAAAACACAAATAGCGCTCGTATGTCAAAATGTTCTGAGTACGTATAACCTCAAAAATGTCTAACTTTACGATAGAGCTGTCAGGTGCCAGATTGCAACACTAGAGTTGCCAAATCCCGAAACATAGAAAGCAACCTATCGTACAATCATATAGGGTCTAATAACTATTAATATTCTTAACATACTATTGGTCAATTTAACGATTTCATTCCAATACCATACATTGAATCTTGAATTAGCGCATTAAGCAGCTGTGATTTCATTTCTTTTTTGAATTGATGAATATTATGGTGTGAAAACGGTGAAATTTCATTTAGATAACAAGAGGCAATATAAGAAAAGTATCCTTCAAATTTGGAAATACGGTGCCTAGGTATGTTAAATGAGTTAATTCTCAAATTGACCATATGTGTGTCAGAATTCCTACCTAATAAACTATATAAATAACTAGGAGTTTTAGTATGGAGCAACTTAAACAAAAAAATTTCATCAAATATTGGACTCTGTACCTCACATTCAGCTCCTTCGCTTTTAAAAAAAATTGTTGATGTGTTCACCATATTATGCAGCATACGAATCGCATACAAGCATTTTGTATGCGTTTTAACTTCAGCTTGTTATATTGCGGCAAAAAATTGTAATACACCGAACAACAATACTCGATATGGGGGTAAATAAGAGTTTAAACTAGCCTAAGTTACATTTCTTCAGAAAATTGATATCTGAATTTAACAGCGATTTGAGTTTGAAGAATGATACTGTTCATGGAAAGACAAAGAGCTATCTATGATTACGCCAAGATTTTTAGCACTGTCCACCCAGTCAATGTCTGCGTTATCGAAAGTGAACCCAGTTTCTTTGAGTTTCAACTCTTTGTACTTGAGATCCTATGCATGATGCTAAAGTTTTATTTTAATTGATTTTCAATCCATAATGCTACTAGTATAAGAATGTTTTATGCAAATCTGAGTTTATATTGGCTACGCAACTTTCTGTATCAGTGTTATGGGAAGACAATCTAACTGTATATCATCTGTGTATAGATTCACCTGACAATGTGATAAGGAAGTGGGGTAATCAAAAATAAACAAAGTGAACATCAAGGGCCCTAGAATGCTTCCCTGCGGTACATCTGAGATGGTTTCTTTTAGGGATGACCATGAGTAATCATCCAGTTTGACCCTCTGTGATCGGCCTGCGAAATGTCATCGAATCCTATGAACTTGAGCTTACCGATGAGCAAATCGAAATCAACTAAATCGAAAGCTTTACTTTGATAAAGCAATACTAAAATGGTGACTTCTGATTTATTTCTGGTTCTCCCAAGATCGTTAATTACTTTCAAGAGGGCAGTCTGTGTTCCGTGTTTTTTGTGGAACCCAGACTGCTCGTACGGAAGTATTCGATTTTCTTCCAGAAAAACTCTTACTTGACGGGAAACATTTTTCTCGAATATTTCTTTTGCCTTCTTTTTCGAAATTGGAATTATATTAGCAACCTTCCAAACATCTGGAAAAATATCCTGTCTGAATGGCTCGTTGAAAATATGTTTTAACTTCATCAATACAGTGTGGTATCACTAAAGAAATCATATTGATATTTATATTATCAATACCTAAAGCATTAGATTTTATTTCTTTGATAACAGTCAAAATATCATCATTACATATATCGGTAAGGGAAAAGTTCAAAGAAGAGTTCAATTCATTACTATTGTAGAATAAAAGAGTGTAATTATTTACTATTGAATGTCCAGCCACGTTTAAAAAATTGTCATTGATTTCTTCAGCATTTTAAGATTGTTAACTCTTCAGAAAACTATCATTTTCCATTCTCAAAAACCCAAAAATTTACTTCTATGAAATATGTCTCAGGTATATAGGTAAAACATGTTTGTTCAGTTTGCCGTAAATGCTTTACAAGAGATTCTTTTATGATTTGGTTTTTTAATTTTTAGATTGTAAAAGGTTAAAAACCCAAAAAAGCAAGAAATAAAAGTATAGTTGTTAACGAAATAAAATCTAATTCTACCTAACCTAACCCTAGGTGCAATAAACGAAACGTGGTCTTGTGCCGGGTGTACATTCGAGGAGATTGTTGTCTGCAGACGTAAGCACGATAAACTACACACACACAACTAACATTCTAAATAACAAAAAAAAGGTTGCATTCCTTATATTTTTGGTGGCCTTATAAATTTGACAGCATCGAAATGATTTCTAGTTTAATTTTCTAATACTGCCAACAGAACCAACGGAAAAATCCCTCATAAAAATTTAATTTACTTTCATCTCGACTTTTATAAACGATTATGATGTAGTTTGGAGGAAACGATACGATTTTGAGAAAATTAAACGTTTTGAATGGAAAAAAGTAGTAAATGAATGAAGGTCCGCAGTACGATATCACAAAATTTTGTTTGAGAACTCCGTTATAGTTTTACATTCGTCATGAGCATTTATTTCTCTTTACTATTAGGAGTATGAATCTGAACAAGAATTTATGAGAGATGTTCAACATTTTTTTTGACACTATGTGTGCGAAGTCTGGAATGAGTGGTGCACATCCTTGAATTCATCATAACTAGGACCACACTGATTTTATGTATTTCTTGATGGCAAGTATAAATAATGTAGACAGCCTCAAGACAAACCTGGTTTTCTGTGCCAGTAAGTTAATGCGGAGTTGTCTTTCCGGTTAACTTTATATTTTCGGAGCGTGAAATTTTACAACTTGTTGAACATTGGACATTGAACGAATGCAAAAGATTCTAGGTCAGATCCGGTCCTGTAGAGTGAGTCGGAGTTTGCACCTAACGCGGGAATACGCGCAAATATTTCTTCAATTAATTGTCGCTGCCTCCTCTAATTATCTGGCGACCCACTTGAGAAAAACTGCTATCTCTAGCGTCATCTTGATTGAAATTCACCAATGTTATAATTACTGATAATACGATTGAGTTTACTTTGTTTTTAGAGTGTAAAAACCGTACTTATGAGGTGGCTGTCGAAGTCAAAGCTAGGCTTTGTAACTGACCGCCTTCCGGAGCCTCATTTATCATTGATATTCGGGAATTGAGTCTTCTCTGATCCCACATGATCAGTATAATAATACATATATTTTGTGATGTACAGAATAATTGGCCTATTGTCAGCTTTCTGACACGAGATAGGTGCTGTTGAGGCCCAGAGGGAAAATGCATATATCTAAGTAAATGGTAATCGACTAAGATTATTATATTTCGAATATTATGAAAACTGCCAATTGAGTACTAAATATATTAACGTTGAGATAGCTTCTCTTTTATTATCCTTTTGAATGACGCCATCGATTTTGTGAAGTCAGTGATCCGGAATTTATTCAGAACGTTCCTTCACTATGTGAAGGAACGTTTGAATATCTCTTTCTTATGGGAGGGTATAGTTATAACTTCTCTTCTACGAATATTAACATTATGAATATGGCTTCTAAAGATGATTTTTTGTATAAATAAGGAGGTTTTTCGTATCTTAAAATTTTATAAAAGAAACAGAGAGTTTCATCTTCCTGTTCACACATCCTGTATAGAGGTGTGTCCACCAGCCCCATACTATAGAGGTGTTTCCTTAATTGACAGTGGCCAGTCAGAAATCCTACTGTTAAACGTAGGTTTTTCCTGGTCATCGTCATATATTTCTTCGGCGCCAGCTCCTCAGGGTCATCCAGGGTGATCCTGGCAAGACTGCATCCTTTGATTCCATCCCATCTCTTTAGGGATTGAGCATGGGTGTGACGTTTGGCTAGTTTCGTAATTGTCGAAGTCATCAGGCCGTAGGTGTCACTGAGTCCTAAAATTCTTAGTCCAGCAGCTTTTCTGTCTAAACAAACGGCAATACGATTATCTTCACTCCTATCGTGCGTTGTCTAAGTCTTGGTGGCACTCTAGTACTAGCCCTGAGGTAACACGTTGTCTGTTCAAGGCTAATAGGGCTCGTCTACTATCAATGTTTTTGCCAGAAATTCCTTTCCTGGTTATCGCGTTTGTGGCAATTGAGATACCAGCCAGTTCTGTTCGATCCACGCTGGTATTTTTTCCTATTCCCCACTTAATATTTAGGTTTAGTGATCTGGAGTATACTCCACATCCTCCACATCAGATGCGTATTGCATCTGTATATATGCGTATTGCATCTGTATATATGCGTATAGCATCTGACCCTGTGTTCTGTTTCATTTGTATTCTGTAGGGCTTATTAAACACAAACCTGGGTTCAATTGTTCAGTGGTAGAAAAAAATAAACTATTCAGTTACCTTAACAAATACCCTTAAAATAAAAATACCCCTTCAAAAACCATCCATGATTTATTCATCTAGAAAACACTGATCTTTTGATCTTCACCATTGTGCTTTAATGTTGTACTTATATTTTCAATACTTCTAATCATGATTGTCTATAAGATTAATCTATATAAACTTATCCTTTTATACCTATCATTAAATGTTACGTGTATTTTTCTTTCTTTCTTTCTTTCTTTAGAAACATATACAGTTGCTCAAAATTGTATACATTTTCTATGATTGATAATCAACGTCACTAACAAGTGAAAACCTCAGTGAGTAAGTCATTGTGTTTATTTTGTCTTGTAGATATTTGTTCTGTACTTGATTTCACTTGTTTTATATTTGGGAAATAAATGCTATTCTATTCTATTCTAATATTTTTCAAGTGTTATAGAGAACTTTGAGGGTAGACTTCATCACTATTCATAAAATAATGTAAATTTTGAACATTCAGTAAGATAAATTGCTTCTTATCAATTTTATTTGTTTTTTTGCAAAACGATACTCAAATATCTTCACGATTTCAGTTGATTTTTCCAAAAGTACTGAAAAGAAAAGTCAAGCATATAGTAATCTGAAAGACTTACGAAATAAGGTATCACTCAACCACGCTCTGCTAGAGGGTTGATATAGTTTATTTGAAAACTAGCCTATGAAATTTCCCCCTTGAAAATACGTGTTTTTGTATATTTTTATATTTTTTATAGGACACGAAATAAAGAGGATGACATTCTTTCAAATTGACACCTTGTATAATATATTGTTATGTACTATTATATAATATGTAAATTGAAATGATATAATTCATGTTATGAAAAATGAGAGATGGAAATTTTTCATGATGATCTCTTACCACGTAGTAAAGGCTACATCCATTGATTCAATTCAATATTTTTTATATATTTCAATATTTCAGTTACTCAAATTGTATAGTATTAGTTTGAATATACTAAAAAGTAATAAAAAGAAAATGATTTTAAAAAATGATGAGAAATGAACAGGTATATATATGAGACTGCGGTGTTAAAAACCGTCATCGGTCTCATTAGTGGTCCTGATAATCGAATATTTTGCTAGATTCGACTGTCCTCAAAGGAACAACTGTGGAGAGAAATGGCGATTATATCTCTTACGAAGAAGCATGGAATCAACAGAAGACTCAGTTCACAAATGTCACTGATAACGGAGCTTCAGAGGACGGTTCATTGCAAAACCAATATTTCACATCGACCAACAAAGATTCGTCCTGTTTTTCTCTGCAGCTCTCACTGTAAGGCAAATACTCGAAACCAGAACCCAAAAATAAAGCACTCTTGATTTAACACCAGATAACGCTGTTTCTACCTGCCAGAGGTCTCATCAGAAGTCCTAGGCTGATCCACGAATGCATTGATGCACTCAATTGTTCTTAAATGACAATATTCTATAGATAGTGTGATACATTTATGTGAGACGATTTTAAAAAACAGTAAAATGCTAAAGAAATTGTATGAAACTCTCACTTAACATTCAAAAATAATCACAAGTCTGATTCATGAAGCAATAATCATTCAAATATATTTATTATCAATGGAGGATGTAAATTTGAATTGCGAACATGAAAGACGTTGAACAAATTAAAGAGAATTTTGTATAGATAAGATAAAATAATGGTACATGTTCGATTTTGAAAGAAAAATAATAGAGATATGGAATTCTGGATAAACGTGCACCTGTTCATGAATCATTTCTCTTAGTGACTCCTATTTTCAATTATGGAAATTTGTAAACTCATTCCTCACTCTATGCATGCGTTTATTCATAAATGTTGTGAAACTGTTGTATACTATAGGATCTTTCAGCTTCCTATCTTTGAATTAAAATAAAACAAAGTCTGTGTGAGATACCATCGAAATTTTTTATTCGTTTGAAAGACCTATTGAACACAGCTGTAGTTTGTGGCTTATTTGCATACACCTGCGACTTAAGAAAATCCCACAAAAAAATCTAGAGCAGTCAAATCGCACCATCTCGGTGGCCAGTTCACATCACCTCCATGTGAGATGACCATGCCCTCAAATCGCTCGTGCAGAATATCCAATGTGGCATGAGATGTGTGGCCCGTAGTGCCATCTCGTTGAAACCACATGTCATTGGTGTCCAGATCATCCAATTTTGTCCAAAAGAAAATAGTAATCATCGACCTATTGTGCTCGCCGTTGACAGTGGTGGCCTGGCAAACGTCGTTCTAGAAGAAATGTCGCCGATGACGCCCCCAGCCCAAAATCCACACCAAACAGTGACTTTTTCGGGATGCATTGGACGCTCTTGGATCTAATGTAGATTGGACAATTCGACAATTTTGTTTCTTCACTTACCCATTCATCCAGAAATGGGCCTCATCCCTGAAGATGATTTTTCGATGAAAATTAAGGTCAGTTGCCGACTGCTCCAGAGCCTAATCAGCGAACACACGTCGTTGTCTATGGTCGTTTACTTTCAGTCCCTGACACTCGGGTTTGGAAAGCCAGCAAGCTCGAGCAACCGATTAGGCGTGAGGTGGAAAGGAGCGGAGTCTCCGCGTCTTATAACGACACCTATTCTCCTAGAGGAAACTAATGAGAGCCTAATAGGCGGTCAGTCTGCGACATCTTCAATATGATAGGTGCGTCCAGGGGGCTACGATATATAAATTCCAGAAATATAATTTGAAAATTGGAAATCCCAATAAAATATCATTTCCAGTATAGCCATATTCAAATTATTGACATGAGTTTACTCTCCATTGAATATTCTATTGAGAAAATTGAAATTTCTGACTGCCTAGGAAGGCCAAGCAGTCAGAATGAAAACATTTTTTGTACTATCAAATTTTTACAGAGTACTAAAACCAAATTCAAATTCATTACATTCAAAAAATGTCGAATGCTCAAACCATCCTAATGAAAAATTAAATACACCAATGAATTTTTTTAAATTTACATGTATCCCATTTTTTTTAGAATATTTGTTAGAAGTTTCATTTTCCACTGGAAGTTGTCTACTATCAACTGTTTACTGCCCATACCGTAATAACCTCATCGAAGAGTGAAAGGGAGAAAAAAAAAAGTTTAAATCACTAAAATAGCTATTTCGTGTATTTTGTTACCGATAGATATTTTTTATTTATACAAAAAGCTTAGTAGGTGGTTTGTGCTGATTACTAAACCTCCCACCACTACCACCACTTTCAACATTGAAACGTCACACGACGAAGAGACAATGACTTTGGAGTAGTGTTTCGGGTTAGACCTTGAACAAATTTGATTCGTACTCAATCTTGACGTTTTAAGGATTCGACCTTGAGTGATCTTCAACTGCATGCACGGGGTCGCTTCTCGACTTTTTCTTTGACTTTGAATGACCTTCGGCAATACCACATTGTGATTTTGAGCGCTGGATATATTATTGATTGACCATGAACACCCAAACAAACTATTGAATACAATTTGTGTATATTCAAAGTTCTTACTCCTACGAACATGAGGATGCAATATTCAGTCGAAGAGTGGCTGGAAACAGCAGATTTGGATTCTGTTATAAGAAGGTTGGCTTGGGAACTAACGAATTAAATTCAGCTAACGCCTCGAGAGCATTTTTCTAGTAAACATCTGTACGAAGAAATATGTTGAACTAGGTCAATCCCTCAGAATGTAAACAATGAAACGACCTTCTGAATGCCGGAAGATTTCAAGTCCATCGAGTAAAACAGATGTATGTTTATGCGAAGTGGTAAAAGTTATAAGACAATGACCGCGAATCGGAATAATTAGGAGGGAACATTAATGTCAGTCGGGAAGTTATATCAATGGGGGTTATAAATCAAATATTTCAAACAAACTGCGGAGAAACAGCTGCTGATTGTATTCGCCGAGGAGCAGGTGAAATAAAATTTCCTTTGTTCGAAAACCGTATAAATAAACTAAAAATCCGCGATCATAGTCATTACTTCTGTCTTCCGCCAGTTTTGAGCGAGCCTTCATGTAGTTTTTTAAAGTATCATTTTTCAGTTACCGAAAACCTAACTCCGGTGTGTCAAGTGTAAAAATAAGATAACGTAATTTCGGATAAACCAGATCAGTTATTAAGTCGAGAGTGAAGTATTGTTCGAGAATATCAATGAAAAATCATACAACAGTTTGAATGACGGGACCGTATAGAAGAGTTAGCTACTACCCTCTTGTGGATCGAATAGTGATGTTTTAGAGAGAACGCGAATTATTCATGTCACCTTCTCAAATTAATGAGTGAGTAATATGAAGGCAAAATCCAGTAAACACTTTAAAAACCTCAAACTAGGATTTTATGCAATTATTCGTTTTTCAAAACAAATTTCTGTTAAACTTATGTGTGCCTTAAATATTATAAACGTAGTCCCTTATGTTTAGAGAAGGATTATGATTTTACCGTTTACCTCAGTCATTTACTTTGAATGTTAATTGAGATGAAGAGTGCCATTTTGCATCCGACATGAATCTGAATTTGCAACACATTTTATTAACAAGTCTTATCTCTTGAGTGATTATGCATGAGTTGATAGTTTATTACTTGTGTGTTTTAGTATTAGGATACTATTATTCCTATTATCATGCCATGTTTTGCAGTTTGATATGTACTAGTTCGATACTTTGTTATAACCATATTTTCTCTGCAGCATTCCAATTGTAAGTGGAAGTGGATCTAAAGGTTCTTCTATATGGCCGCCAATGGCAAGTTGGTTGAAGGTGTCTCTGACAAATCTTCAAAATGTTGTGTAAAACAAAAAGTGAAAGTGGCAGTGTGTGTTGCCTGTGGAAATGTCTTCCACAGGAGCTGTCTAGAACGTCTCAAAAGTTACATGATAATAGATGAAACACGTGTTGCTTGCTGCCAAGTAGATGATGGTCTATCTAATAGTAAGTCTCTAGACCTGACAAAAAAAAACTCATTAGTGAAGAAATCATTAAATATTTAAAAGATGAAGTAGACCTCTTAAAAACAATCATAAAAGAGAAGGATGAAAAATATGCAGTTATGATAGAAAAAAATGCCTTTTGAGCGAAAAAATTATAGTATTAACTGATAAAAACCAATCCTTACTAAAACATCATGGGGAATGCTCTAAAAAACCGAAAGATACGATTGCAAACACAAAACAATTCACTGATATTTCCACAAAAGATGTTAATGATAAAAAAAACATCCAAATTGAAAAACTGATTGATATCAACAAGGGGAATCGGAATGATATTACTTGTGAAGAAAGAAGAAAAAACCTCTATAGCCCAGCAGCCTATCACAAGACATGATGTGTCTTTTGCAATTACACAGGCACAAAAGAAAACAAATCTAAATAAATACATTAATTTGGAAAGTGATCCACCCTCAAACTCTCTTTCCAAGAAGAAAACATGGAGTGAAGTAGTTAAAAGAAAAAACAAAAGAACTTGTGTTATAGGAAAAAACGAGGAATCTCGCAGAGGGGTACCTAAGAGTGTGAGTCTACATGTTTGTAGACTGGATCCTCACACAACCATTGGTGAATTATCTAATTTGTTGATAAATTATTTTCCTGAAGTGAAATGCGAGCACTTAACTTCTCGATTTCCAGCATTGTACTCATCATTTAAGGTGACAATATTTGAAAATAATTTCAAAAAAGCCATGAACCCAGAGGTTTGGCCATTTGGTGCATGTGTAAGTCGGT
>WOGR01004953.1:0-14242 GCA_015342045.1 Leptinotarsa lineolata | reverse complement strand
ATACGTTGTTGGACAGCATATATGCGGCTTCTTTGAATTTCCTCCCAAACCAGTGTTCCTCCTTGTGTATGATCTCAGCTTGGGAACACTCGATGTTATGTTGATGAGTCCAAACATGCTCTGCTGATGTGCTTCAGGAAGGAGTCTAGGAATACTGAAGTAGACGCCTTCCTGAAGCACATCAATAGCATAAGACCTTCCATCACTATCACAATGGAAAAGGAAGTCCACAACGAATTGCCTTTCTTAGACGTATTGGTGAAGGGGACCGACAATAAGTGGGAAACATCTGTATACCGAAAACCCACTCACACGGGACAGTATCTGAACCACGAATCCAACCACCATCAATCTACTAAAAGAGAAATCATCAAGACTCTAATAGATCGTGCTTTCCGGCTCTGTAATACGAAGGAAGGTCTGGAGAAAGAACTAGGCATCACCAAAAATGATCTTCAATGAAATGGATGGTGGAACAGACTTTGGCTAAAAGACAGTAAGAACCTCGCAAGGAAGAGAAGCCGTCACATTCAGTGCTTGCACTTCCCTACATCAGTAGATTATCAGAAAGGATGAGAAGAATTGGGTCCAAGTACAACATCTGAACCTGCTTCAGATCCGGAAACACTATCCGTAGCAGCCTTACAAAAACCGGGCCCCCAAACGCGGACTGCGATTCCAAGAATTGCATTTACCGAATACCCTGTGAGTGCGGGAAGTCCTATATCGATGAAACTAAGAGGCCATTGAATGTCCGCATTGCCGAGCACAAGAAACAAACAGCAAGGGGAAACCAGCAAATCAGGAATAGCAGAGCATGTTTGGACTCATCAACATAACATCGAGTGGTTCCAAGCTGAGATCATACATAAGGAGGAACACTGCTTCACGAGGAAATTCAAAGAAGCCGCATATATGCTATCCAACAACGTATTCAGCCAAGCTAGCATAGAGATACGCAACATATGGAAACCCATAATAATTAAGGAAAAAATGGCCAACTCCCGCCAAACCGTCATCTCCCGCTAAACCGGTGAAGCGGTGAGAGGAAAGAGGGGATAAGTGAAAAGACTCGAATGACCCATAAATAGTTCTCTCTCTGAGGAATTAGTCCAGTCGTCACCCTAAGATGATTGTGGATACTAATAATCGAAACGTCGTGAAGTAACATGGCTTGAAATCGCTTAATTTTTAATTGTATTAATTTATTTTTTGTTTTAATTGTTCAAATTTTCACTTGTATTTTATTTCACTGTGAATGCATTTCAGGGTTTTGACCTAATATATTTGTTCTTTTCAGCTATTCTTTTAATTTTCAATTGTATTGGTTATTTCAGGGATTTCAAATCATTTTATACATTATCAGACAATGGAAGTCCGAACCAATGAAATTAACCACGACACATTGTCAATCACCTTCAAACAAATATAATGATCCTTTATCATTTTTTGCGTTGCTTGGGTATAAGGTGTAGGTTCCAAACCAATTTGTGTTGGATAACGAATGTTTGGTCTTTGCGCTCTGGTTTCATCTCACTGGAAATGTTAGAGGTTTCTGATATCAACACATTTCTGGTAAGCTTAGTTTTTGAGAATTAGCTATGATATATAGAGTAGAAATTGCTTCCATTGGAGCAATTAATAGAGTTGTTATAAAAAATAATTCATTTGATTATCAGCAAACTACCTAAACTCTCGGGAATTCGAAAAAACTGACATACAAATTCTGTAAACATATTCTGACAATCTAATAAAAGTTGCCACGACAAAAAAATATAGATTTCCAATATTTCTACAATTAAAGAAGATACATGTTAGGTAGAATTGGTTTCTTTGGCAAAAAATTAATCATTTCAACACATTTCCCTACAGAAGAACGAAAATATTTTTTCTCAACGAGCGTTTCTCTAACCATACTACAACTGGTGATAACTTGGTTGGCGAAATTCGCATTGTGAGACAGTTCTAGTGTGGGAAAAGTGTTTTCAATAGATACAGAAAATACAGGGAATAATAGGATTTTGAAATTTTCGTTTTTTTTTTGTGTATCTCCGTAAGACTAATAGCAATTTACATAACAAGTCCGTAAAATACTGTTTTTTGAACGAGTAGACAAAATTATAGAATGAACCGTAGGCGAGTCTTAGAAGTCTGATGCGAGTATAAAAAAATGTTTTCTGACGTATTACGTACCATATTTTTTTGTCAGCCGTGTAGAATAACGAATCATTGAGGCACATTTCTCTGTAGAACAAAATTTCGATCATTTTAATTCTTATTTGTATTAAATATTGAAATTCGAACTGAAGATAGGTATTAACAGAAATATTCTAATTCTCATTTATAATTTATAATAAGTGATTTTTTTGCTGGTATCTTTTTGGCAACATTGTTTTTGACAGATCACGCGTGAATCGTGCCTTGTTTCATTGTCAAACTCGTTCAGTTTGGTCCATAATTTAACCATGAATTGACTTACGAATGAACAACGCTTGCAAATTATTGAATTTTATTATCAAAATTCATGCTCGGTTAAGAAAGGGCATCGTGCACTTCCAATTTATGGGCAGTTTCGTCGGCCTACTGAGGGAGCTATTCGGAAACTTATGACTAAATTCCGAACCCAGTTTACATTATTGGACATTAAGCCACCAATCCGCATACGTAGAGTGAGGACCGAAGAAAATATTGCGGTTGTATCCGCCAGTGTTCGTGATGACCGTGAAGTGTCGATTCGCCGCTGTTCGCAGCAATTGGGCTTCTGTTACTCCACTACGTGAAAAATTTTGCGAAAGGATTTGAGTGTAAAACCTTATAAGATACAGCTGGTGCAAGAATTGAAGCCACACGACCTCCCACAACGTCTAACATTTGGTGAATAGGCGCTGGCACAGTTGGAGGAAGATCCACATTTTTATCGAAAAATTGTGTTCAGCGATGAGGCTCATTTCTGGTTGAATGGATACGATAACAAGCAGAATTGCCGCATCTGGAGTGAAGAGCAGCCACAAGCATTGCAAGAACTACAGATGCATTCCGAAAAAGTCACTGTTTGGTGTGGATTATGATTCGGTGGTATCATCGGACTGTACTTCTTCAAAGTCGACATTGGCCGGAACGTTACTGTGAATGGCGAGCGCTACCGTATGATGATTGACGACTTTTTGTTGCCCCAAAATGGAAGAATTAGACATGCCTTACATGTGGTTTCAACAAGACGGTGTCACATGTAACACGGCACGCGAAACAATGGCCCAATTGAGAGCCGCCTTCGGTGAACAGTCTATCTCACGTTTGGGACCCGTCAATTGTCTACGTAGATCGTGCGATTTAACGCCTTTGGATTATTTCTTGTGAGGTCATGTTAAGGCTCATGTCTACAGGGATAAACCTGCAATGACTGACGCTCTGGAAGCCAATATCGAAGCATTTATATGTTGAATACCGGTCGATATGTTGGGAGAGAGTGTGCCAAAATTGGACCTTGCGCATGGGCCATCTATCTAAAGCGGAGCCGTGGACAACATCGACTCCAATAAAGATTTCATCAATTAAAAAAAATTGTGTTTTTTTGAAAATCAAATCCTTCGACCTGTCACGTGCATTCGACACGCTAAACTTCGATTTCATTGTAACAAAAATAAATGCACTCGGAATTCGCGGAAACATATCGCAATGGATCCGTTCATTTCTAGAAGGTCGTAAGCTAGTAGTGAAAATCAATGAACAAACTTCCGATGGTTACTCAATCGACACTGGTGTTCCCCAGGGGAGCGTACTCGGCCCCTAAATTTTATTATTGTACATCAATAACTTTCCTGATTACATAAATGACGCAGAGGTTTTTATGTTTGCTGACGATATTACTTGTATTACTTTTACAGCTGGAATGCTTGGCAGTTAATTTCTGTAATAAAGTCACGGGATCCACGATGAAAACATTGTTTCAACGCAGCAGAAGATTGAAATGTTTACTGATGAACGGAACAAGTAAGTGATTTAATGGAATACATTTTGTTTTGCTTGTATATGGTATGATATGCCAGTTGAAAAAAATAAAAAAAAATCCTCCTGAATTGTGAAAATAAAGTTACAAATATTAATTCGGTCTTAAAAAATTAATTCTTCTATGGTGACTAAGAATAAATATGTATTTTGACAAAGCTCTTGCCTTATATTTGTTAATCTTCACATATAAAGAAAAGTATATAGATTCACTGTATTTCATTACTCATCTGTAGGTAGGTAGGTAGGTCTAGACAGAGTAGGTCTATTCAACCCTTCACTGCAACCCGCGAAGGGTCATTGTGGCTCACACCTATTCAGCTCGACCAGATAAATCCAGCTTCTTGACGAGGCCAATTACTTCATTCGGTGAGTGATCTTCGAGGTCTTTGATTTTTTCCAATCTTAGTAAAGATTGAGGAACATCAGGTGAAAAATAGATCAGGTGTATAAACAACACGAATGTATGGCTTGAGAAGTAGGTCTCCTGCTATGCAGGGAAATAAATGCACCCACCAACTAGAAGACCCTCTTCTGTCCTCTCATGTAGACTATAGCCACCCAATCCGGAAAGTGCATATCTGGAAGCGTACCTTATTGAGGTTGTCATATGCTCAAGATGTAAGATTCCAAACCTGTTTCTATATGAAGGCATCTTCATTAGCTTTTCCGGACGATACCTTAGATTCAGACATGCAGGATTTTTCCGCCTCTGTTTTGGGTAAATCACTTTTTGAGCAAGTGTTTACTGATCTGTTCTGACCTGCTGCTCAAGAATTTATTGCAAGGCAGATTCATAGGCCTTCCTGCTTTTGAGGAGTTGTGAAATTGGTGACATCTCCCCCTACGAAGACGCCACATACGCCAGAAGTGAGTCTTCTGTCCTCGAATGTCAAAGATAGACGAGATTCCCCAAGGCGGTCAGTTGTAAAACCAAGCTTCGATATCGCCCGCTCAACGTTCTCTGTCTTTCATTGCGGCTTCACTGCAAGGCGACTAGATAAACTTGTGATCCAACACTAGAGAGCGTTGTTTCGACCCGCCAAGATCTCATTAGTGGTGCAAGGCTGAACCACACAACTGTCTTAAAAAGTAGAAGCCTGAAAGTAAAGGTGATGTCATCGCGCTCTACGAAGTAGGGTTCAACAAGCGGACTGAGATAGAGTGATTAGGACCTTTACAGCTCCGTTGGTGAGAGATACAACTGTCGGGGAAAATTGAATATCTGGGAGTGATTCTAGATCCGACTGACCTGGAACCAACTCTTAGACAGATAAAAAGAAAGACGGAGATAGCACTGATGCTGGCTAGATGTACTTATGGGAGATATGGAGTGGTGACTGAACCCAATGACAACACATGCCCATTTGGTATGATGGTCAAAATGAAATAGACTGAAGAAGTGAAGCTATCACTATTAACGAATTGCTTCTTTGAAAATAACTGGAGCAATGAAAACCACATCAATAATAGCATTAGAGATTCTTTTGAATCTACCCCTTTTACATCTTGTAGAAACGAAGACAAATTCTGACTTCAAAAGTCACCGAACCACAAGGGCTCGGTCGAAAAAGGAATTTCAGGATTTGTAGAGAAACGAACATTAAACATGTCTACGAATATATACACTCTCGACACAAACACAGCTCAAATTATAAACTGTGAGGAGTGAATGGTGAACAGGCATCCCGAGAGCATGTTTGGCATAAACACTTGGTGTACAAAAGGAACGAAAATAGAATATGGGAAAAATTTACATTATAGATACCCGCTCGGTCAATTCACATCCATGTTTTTCTTTTTTTAGTAAGGATTTGCCAAAAGCTCCATGATATTCGAAGGGCACCACATCTCTTTGAATAATTTTACCGTTTTGGGGGTAAGCCGGCATATAATTCTACCAACAGATATGATATCTAGCGAAAACCAACACTGATGTCTTGTCAATACCGAAGGAGTGCCGGAAATGGAAATGCAGAATTCGTAAGGCTTCGAAAGCAAACTTAGATAGCACAGGCATGGAGACAGAAAATGCCTTATTGTATCTGACCTCACCGCCCATGACCTTTTGAATAAACTATAGGTCAAGTGTTTTGATAAGACCAGGTCGATATTGTGATGAAATTCCTGTTTTTTTACAAATAGGTTAATTCACATTTATTGACATTGTACAACAAATCTAATGAATATTTATTCAGATACAATACTAGCGATCTGAATATTGTCAACAAAATACCTCATGTTCCATTGCTGTGTATAAAATCAAATTTGAAATACTAATTGTGTGTGTTTTTATATAGATTATAAAACGAAAAGTATAGTATAAACATCCAGTCGATGTTCATAAAGTTCAACAGTAAAACATTGAACTAAACAAAATAAATTGCAACTCCAAGTTACGAATGCATATTCACATGATAATGAAAGTTTCAATACATTGTTGAACTTTTCAAAATGTATCGGTAATTTCACCAAAGTCTAACGAATAAAAAACTATCAAGGGAGGTTAGATGTATGATCCTTTGTATGTTTTTCAATGTTTTTATTTGAAATATTTGCAGAATTTCATGCCTATTGTTTTATTCAATTTTCTCTTATCCGTTTCACTTGTAGAGTCCCTGAAGATGGTCATTGATAAGTTTGAAACATATCTCGTAGCTAAATAAAATTTATGTATATGACTTTTATTTATGTATTCTCTTCTTTGATAACTTGTACTTCTTTTTTGAGTTTGTGAAATTAGTTTAGTTATTCTACTAGTATCCAATTTTTCAGATTTACAGAGTGAACATCTAATGCAAGTTGAATGGGAAAAGTGTTCTGTGCAGGAACTTGACATAACAGCAACCGACTTATCCACAGAATGTCTTCAAGATATGCTCACTCGACTACCCGGCTTGAGATTTTTGAGCGCTGGACAACTGAACGGATTCAACGATTCTGTTTTGAAAACTTGGATGGAGGCTGGGAATCCCAGAAATCTGGTAGGAACTACAATACAAGGTGTTTTCTAACTACGGTACGAAACTTTAGAGGGTGACTCGTAAAGTTCGTAAAGAAAAACGATATTTATAAAATATCATGATTATCCTCAAACCGATTTGGCAAATGGATATGTGAAAGAAGAACGGATGATTTACCAGGATAGATATTCTATCAGAGTAATTCTATGTGTTGAAATAGTTACAACGCTACATGCAAATTAATGTGAAACTGGAAGTTTTTATAAAAATGCAGGTGGTGGTTCACCAGAAATGTAGGGTAAAAGAGGGTAATGGGGGTCACTTAAGCGAGAACTCAAATAAAATTGTAATCATAAACAAACCATTTATTACAACCGCCTTTAAACATCACTTACCTAATTACCTATCATTAGAAATAACTATCAACTACTCTGGCAATCAACTTTGGATATTATAAAAGTTTAAAAAAAAACAGTTTTGACTCCCATTACACCAACATGAAAGTAATGGTGGTCACCCTGGGGGCAATCAGAGTCAAAGAAAATCTGGCATATATCGCAGACATAACCTTCAACTGAGTTACCCCCAGTGCATTTCGCGTGAGCGAGGTGCATCTGAACCACATCTCGTTTTTTTTTCCAAAATCGTTGCATACCAGGCATCTGTTTCCAGGATCTTCTGCGTCATATTCCTGGCATATGTCGTCAGTACCAACATCTGATGCAGAAGTTTTATTCGTTTCATGTAGTACTTGGCGCTTTTCCTTTTCAGAACCCCTCTTCTGTATTGTAGTCTTTTTCCCCTGACCTTTACCTTTCCATCTCTTTTCTTTTTCTTTATCCCCTGATTTTTTCATTTTCTTATTTTCTTTTTTTATCATCTTTCCTTTGATTGGCGTTGAAGTTAAAATTGTAGCGTGGCGCTTCTTTCGGCCTTTTCTTGTATTCATAAGAGGTGCTCTCTGGCAACTTGAACAATTCATGCAAATTAGCACTAATTTGATTTGACGTGTCAGCTACTGGTGATATAATATCTGGTTCAGAATCAAGTGGGTCTACTCGTTTAGACATGTTAAGAAACGGTGGATCAATTTGTTTTGAAGTGCTCGAAACTGGTGAGTGAAATTCTTCTGATATGCTGGGAATCATGCTGGTAGCTGCGAGAGTTTCATTGCAGTCTTGGATTGCAATTGTCTCAGATTGGAGAGTTACTGCAGCGAAGAAATCTTCTGTGAATTCTTCCGGATTTAGTGGAAGTATTCCAGTAACTCTAAACCCCGATTCTTCTTTACTAATAGCCGCAACATTATTGAATGCTTTCCTCACCAACGATGCTACGTCATAAGGTGTTATCTTTTCTGCAAGATGGCTTTTCAAAAATAAGTCATATTTTTTTTATAGACCATTTTGAGCGGACCAAAAAAAGAAACGTTCAGAGGTTGCATTCTATGTGACGTGTGTGGCGGCAGAGACAACATATGAATGTGATCGGATTTGCAATATTTATAGATGGAAAGAAAAATGTGACTAGCATAGTTGTCTAGTATTAAAAGGATGGATTCATCTGCTGGACCATCCTTCTCGAGCCGAGGAGTCAACCTTCCTAGATGTGGTCCTAAGGTAGAACCTTTTTTATCCTCTTTTGGAGGGGATCCCCATTAACTTAGCAGCATTTCTTATAGAAGAACCTCCTTCAACAAGCTTTTTAGCTTTTTCCAGGCTATCAGAAGACCAGGAAGCTTTTACCGTTGTCCTGACTCGTACTTTCGGCATCTAAAAAGAAATAAAAATGACGTAATTCAACATGCACAGTTGCGGGTAATAGTGATCACTTGCGGGTAATGAGAGTCACCTGACTCATTTTCCACAATTACACTAATGAGAAAAAGAATAAAATAAAATAATTCTCAAAACACTGACATAATCTGAACTGTACCTTACAATTTCGAATGGCTAACTAATTTCGTGTAAAAGTCTCAATCGCATACTGCAAGATATTCGACACTTACCTTCTGGTTTGCATTGACGTAAAATTATATCAGCGGAGCGCAAAAACAAAACACCAACATATCTCAATGGCGTGGGCACTAACTGGCGCGAGCTGTTCCAGGCAAAACTGTTGGGTCAGAGCGGGAGATTGTTAGGTATGCTGTGGTAGGGATGCCATTTTTGCGTTGCTCGCTCGTATTGTTTCGTGGAAGTGAGGGTGACTCCCATTATCCGCTAACTTCCATTACCCTATTCTCCCCTAACAACACATGAACCAGAATGAGCTGTAGGTAATGCGATAGAACTAGGAAAATTTTACTGCAGATTAAAGTCAGGCCATAAACAATTTGGAAAGTTCTAAAAATAAACCTCCCAAATATCACATACAGCGGGTTCAAACCCTAATGCCTCGGAATTTTCACCCGAAATTGATGTTTTGCAAGTGGTTGATCCATACAATGACACACAATAAAAGTTTCACAGGTTGTAAACCTTATATATCTCGTTGTAAGTCTCCGGAAGCTGATAGAATTGTTCTCGAAGCGAAGAGACATTTATAAGGATCGATATCACAAGTCACAATCGATCGGCGAAGACCAGCGGCGGCCGGCGTTACTTTTTAGGGGCAAATTTACAACAATATTATGACAAAAATCCCCGTGTTATTAGACAAAGTCATTTTCAGCAAGAATTTCCGCTTAATGAATAGGAATTATTAGTATTAGCTATTTTTTCATCATCAAGATTAACAGGTAAATCCTACACTGACTTCTTGCGAGATCATTTACCCGTTTTGTTAGAAGTACCCGACTTGTAAGAGTCAATATGTGGTTCATGTAAGACGACTCCAACCCATTTTGCTCGTCAATATCTCGGTATCACCTATCCTAATCGCTGGATAGGATGTACAGGACCAGCTCGCATTCTGATATGAATCCTCTAGATTTCTATTTATGGGATCATCTGAAGGTTCTTATTTATAAAAATCCTGAATTAGATGTGAATGAGTTGAGGAATCGAATGATGGACAATTGAAATGTAAGGAATACTTCAGGTATATTTTTTAACATGTTAGACAATCAATGACAAATCGATTGCATCCGTGTATTTCATCAAAAAGTTGATAATTTGAACATTTACTTTAAGGTCAAAATTCATTTTTGGTTTTGATTTTATGTTGTCTGTGAAAGTTTTTAGAATTACTTTCATTATTTTTTATCGAATACGAAGCTTGATAAGAAGGAAACGCAAAAGATCACAAAGTTGCATTTTTAGTAGAATGCAATTGCGACTTTTTTTACTCAATATTATTGGCTGTGGTGCCCACTGAGACGCCATTGGATCTAATAATTTCAATCTAGTTAGGGCTAAATACTTCAAATAACTCTAAATTTTATATATTTTATAAAAACCGTTTTTTTTAAACTTCAACGTCCTGTATCTTAGAAATGAAGCAACTCCAGATATAAACTTACAAGAACTTTTTTTAAATGACCTAACGAATCACCCTCTGAAGTTTCGTACCGTAGTTAGGAAGCACCCTGTAAATACTAACTTGAAAAATTTACTGAATCAATAATTCTTTACATGGTACAATTTCATTATTTAACATTTCCCAAAAGTTTTTCTCTAATTTCCTAACAGTTTTCTAAGAAGCTTGAATTTGAACATTTTCTCGAGATCTTGTTTTCCTTGAAGATCTTTACTTTTTTCTGTTATCTCGATTTTTTCGAGATTATTTTTTTACCTCAAATTTATAGTACCTATGTTGAAAAACAATTAGAATCTCAGAAAATTTCTAATGAAAAGTTGACATAACAAAAACCGATTCTGAGGAGATGTCGAAAAAACAAACGTGAGCTCTAGAATCGCACTTCTCTATACCTTTGTAGTCAGTGGTGCTAGGCTGAACCACGAATGTATTGTCGAACTCGACTGCCTTGAAGTGGACTATTCTTGAATCGAGTTTTGGTTTCATCTCCCCTTACAAAGATGTCATCTATGAGATGTCAATTCGGATGTACATTATCCAACATGCATTCGTGGTTCAGCCTAGTACCACTGATGAGACCTATAAGGCATATTGAAACAGCAGAGAATCAGTATTGAATCATCAATGGGCCTCGTTTTTATGCTTACTCATAGCTTTGAAAAAATAGGCTGTTGTTAAACTTTTTTTCAGGTTGCTTTGGATTTGGAATGTTCCGATAACTTGAGTGAGGAAGCAATATACAAATTTCTGTGCAAGCATGGTCACCAGCTCTGGGGATTGGGATTAGCTGGTATGACACATATAACTGATTCCTTGTGGCAGACCGTTTTACCAATTTTGACAAATGCAAAGTAAGTGTACTTTTATACCTATGTTTTTTTTTTCAAATGAACAGAACTTAAATTTTGTAAATATGAATATTGGTCAACCAAATGAAAATTTCAAAATTATTTGAAAATTACAATATTCTTTCCAATGAGGAAAAAAGTCCTAATCTGTCAACTAGATGCATTATGTAGAGGGGCATCGATGTATTTCACTATTTGATCGGGTACCTGAGCTATTATTAGCAAATGTTTGCAGCAGAAAGATAATTATTTATTTGATCCTTGGAATTATATCACTTAGACAATAGATGCAGTAAACAAGAAAATGTATAGGTATATATAGTCGATATAATAATAGTTTTTCAAGATCGGTTCCCTCTGTCGTTCAAATTTACAGATGTTTCTTCTACTGCTCTCTAATTGCGAGAGAATTAGATATGCAACCTAAACTATATCCATCCAACAAAGTGACCCAAAAAATGATAGATGCGCAATCAAAGCATGATCAACACGTAGATTTGCATCTATTGGATAAAATAAACAAGTCTCCTTACGCCAATCAGATTCAACTGCGATCGGCTGGCGAATCTTTCTTCTACTACTCTCTTATTGCGAGAGAATTGGATATGCAACCTAAACCATATCCATCCAACAAACAAAGTGAACCAAACAATGCTAGATGAGTGATCAAAGCATGATCACTCTGCAGATCTAACTGCAATCGACGAGCGGAATTCATTGTTACAGTGTCGGAGTCGTCAGTTACGTTTTAACGCCTGTGGTGTGTACATATACGGAATTTTGAAGTTTAAAATTTTACGACTCTGTACAAGCAGCCTTGTCTGGGATATTACGTGCACTATCATGATAATATATCCTAAAGTTAGGTGGGCACCATGTCCTAAGTTGGGGTTTCGTGTGGGAGAGGTGGCCTGCGCGCACCGCTCCCCTCAATTCCCAACCCACTTCGTCGTAACGGCCCCCTGGCCTCCCCGATCTGGGTCCCAGGAATTTCGAGTCCCATTTCCAATAAGGGTAGCTCGTTCCTCAGACCATGGGTTTGTTGGAAGGACTGGCCCCGCCATGAAGCTACCCCCAAGTCCCCTTTGGCTTCAGGGCAACCCCATAGCTTTCCTCCACCCCCTAGTTCTTCAACTAGGGCGCCAGTTCCAAGCTGCATCGGGACGAGCTACGCGCCTGTGCGCGTAAATTTATTACAGCTGAAAGAAATCTTGCAAGAACAAAAAACAAAAATGCAACGGGCATTGATGAAATTTCAGTGAAAATTTTAAATAACCTTCCCGATTGCGCTATGAATACACTAGTAATGGCTATAAATGAATCTCACTTGGGAAATTTCCTCCGTGTAAGTAATTTTTGTTATTGATGATTCATCATTACCGGAGTCCGTTATTTCATTATTATTGATAATTATTTATGGTTATTGCCCGGTTTTCATAAATGTTCACGAAATAACTACGATTGGCGGAAGCGTTTGGGCACAATTAAAATCAACTAGTTGGTAAGTCAACTCCCACTACTTTCATTCACAAAGTTCTCGGTGACCTCGAGTGCGGAGCCGATTTTAGGACATTATAGAAGATTTTGTGGTAAGTTATTTATTACGGCGATTCCACTGGCTCTTCAAGAGCCCAATCCTTGAAACATGCGGTCCACACGTGTTGATATCCTTTGATACTACAGCACAGAACGCGTTGGATGAAAATCTCATCCTCAGAGCGGTTGAAGGTTCTCGGAAACTCGGGCGGATCACGTGGGAAGAGAGCCTACTGGTTGTATTCTATTGTGGTTTGGGTCTAACTATTTTGCAGGTCTGCAAATTGTTCTCAGTAAACAATACTCTTGTAATCTTGTAGGAAGGCTGAAATTATTGCAGATAAAGACCTCGACCAGACTAACCATTTCCGACAAAAAAATATATACCCCCACCCATCAAGATTAATGAAATTGAAATATTTCAAAAGATACAATAAACCTTGCAAAGTCGGCAGAAATTCTTGCAGGTCAGGTCTCCCAGATATGATTCTCGATTAGAATAATCATTTCTGGAAAAAAATCCCTTACTCCCACCTGCAGAAATTCTTGCAGGTGGGGGTTGGACATTTTCTGTCGGAATCGACTAATCTAGTCGAGATTCATATCTGGGAGACTCGACCTGCAAAGATTTCTGCCGATCTGCAAGGTTCATTTTCAATTTTATGAGAAATGTGAAATTTTTTATACACGAAAGGTAGGAATTAGAAATTTTTCTGTCGGAAGTGATGAATCTCGTCTCGTCGAACTTGCAGGTCGGCAGAAGTTCGACGAGAAGTTATTGTCAATCTTATGAAATACCCGATGGGTATTTCATAAGAGGGCCGACTTGCAATTTGCTGATTTGCACTTTAGAGGAATCTCAATGCTTGAGATATCTGAGGACCACATCAATTATTTGAAAGAATACATGCGTATTTCTTATTGTACCATAAGAGTAGGAATCTGATGTCATTGTTCAAAAATAATCAAGCGTTTTTTGAAATCATTTTCAGTTGTTATTTCGTATTTTTCATGGATGAAATTTCCTACTTCATCTCCTGAAGACGCCAACTCAGTGAGAAGTGTTGCAGTTCTGTTTTTAAGGAAAAAACACAAGCACTATAGGATAAACCTTAAGACGCTCTAAGAGCAGTGCTTGTGCGAAAATAATGATTCACATTGGATTTGAATCGCTGGAGACTAAATCCACTGGGAAAAACGTTCTCAGGAAATTTACTCCACATGAACGCAGTTCTCCAAATGAAAGAGTTTTTAAACAGCGAAGTTAGAGTTGTACTGAGTTGAAATTCAAAACGATGAGCAGCCACAGTCCGTCGCGTATTTCTGATATGCACCGCTCTTGGTGGAATCATATGTGCCAAGTCCCTCGAACACTTCTCGTGAAAGTATCTATAGAAGAAATACAAATCT
>WOGR01004952.1:0-14244 GCA_015342045.1 Leptinotarsa lineolata | reverse complement strand
ACAAAAAAATACCATGCCCAAAACTGCATTTCTGTTTGCAAGAATTTTGAATTCATTTTATTAGGTATTGAAATGATTTGTCTTTTGATTCAATTGTGATTTCTTATAACTGAATTCACGTCCCTTATTTTTTCTGAATGCTCACATAGCAGTCTCTAATACAGGGTATCAATTCGAAAACTTCCCACCCTTAATATCTTCCTTCCAGTAAACAATATGAGGAATCGAAAAATCTAGTCAATTTTTTGTCAAGGCGACACTTTCAAGGACTATTTGTAGTCTTCGTGGTTCAAACCCCTATTTGTAGCCTTCCTGGTTCCAACCCCTGAGAGGGGTGAATGTTACTCTCAGAATTTTAAATGAGAAGGGGGGTCAAGTGGCACATCATTTTTATTGGCGTTCAATTCTGCCCCCAATGGTACCCTGATTTATTATTTTTTGATGCGCATTTTCTGAAAAATAGCGTTCTAAACTGATAGCAGTGATTATTAGAACGAATTTACATCAAAAAGTAGTCTAATAGTAAACGTAGATGGTAGTAAAGTTGTCTTTAGTAAATACTGAATTTTTATTTCTTATCACAGAAAGTGTACAGATAGCTACCTCTGCTGTAAAAAGTTTCTGTTTTCAGGCAAAAAATTGGTTCGCAAATTAAAACGATATGGTAGTATTGTGCGCACAGTTGTACGTGTTGGGCTGTTTAGTGATTAATAAGTGTGAATATGGTTTACATCCTTCAAAACAGAACTGAAATAATTGTAATTTATGGAGAAGTTAGAAAGTGTGCACAAAGGGCGGTATTTCTTTTTAACGAAAGACATCCAAATTGTAATGTAAGTCACCGATATGTGCTTGATTTGGTGAATGATTTTACGAAACTGGTTCAGTGACAAACAAAAAATAAATAATGAACACTCATCTGTTTCAGCGATGAGTGTTAATTTTTTCTGAATGACAATTTAATAGACAAAATTGTCACTATTGGAGTGACGAAAACCCACATATTTTTCGGAAAGGTCATACACAACACCCACAAAAAAATAAGGTTAGGGCTGGTATTCTTGGAATTGCCATTATTGGTCAATTATTTCTGGAAGGAAACTTGACTGGCAATATGTACCTTGAAATGCTTGAAAAGATTATCGATCCTCTTATAACTCACGAGCTAGAAACCCAAATGGATGCAGAAGGTAATGAACTTTGCAGAATGATCTGTTTCATTTCCAGCAGGACGGTGCTGCGTTTCATTATTTTATTTCCGTCCGACAATGGTTGAACGAGAGATTTCCGGATAGATGAACTGGCAGAGGGGGTGCAGTTGAATGGCCTTTAAGATCACCGGATTTAACACCCTTAGATTTCTTTCTTTGGGAGCATCTTAAATCCGTTATTTATAAAACACAACCTTCTGATATTTAGGAACTTGAAAGACGAATTACAGCAGCAGGCCAGTCAACTTGTAGTGAAGTTTTCGGTTATGTTAGAGGGGAGTTCAAAAACAGACTTTATTACTGTTTAGAGCAAAATTAACGACATGTCGAACGGTTTATGAGATAAACCTAAGTAGATTTTGTTTTTTAATGTCTTTCTCGCAAATTAAATTTTATTTTGTAAAAGGACAAAAACCAACAAATAAAAAATCCCACGCATAATAGATTCATTCCAGTCATTCAAGGGTTGGAATGGTGCCAACTACTCTTCTAACAATTTTTATTAAAATGGTCAATACAATAATGCATTTCAACCTCCTATATAGCTTCCCAACTCTCAAAGAAATTACAACTCCGCTTTACCACATCCTTCAATAAATAGACACTTTATTAGCCTGAATCTCGAAAGAGTGAAAAGCAAGCATCTCTTCATTACTACAATATACAGGGCGTATCAAATTCGATCCTCACCATTGGGATCTCGGAAACTATGAGAGGTACGTAGATGTTTAAATTGAAGCAAAGTTGCCCATTTACCTGCCTAACAATATGCCGTTGAGAAAGTTCTGAAATTCCGAGTATATCCGGAGTTATCCGGAAAAAACAGAAATTTCGGAAAACGGTTTTCATTTTTTCTGGCTTTATTTTTCGAAGGACTCGAAAATAAATTGCACTTCTACATTGCCACTTTTTCCCTGCTACATAATGGTGTTTTCAGATTTGCTATCCGAGGTTTCGTCATCCGACCACCATCATCAACTTTACTTTTTCTCATGGGCGCTACATTGGATTCTTTCTGTTTTGAATAGAACCAGATTTTACCTTTTCAATGACGTATCATAAGTTATCATTCTTTTTCGAAAAATTGGAGATATTGAAAAAAATAATTCTTTTCATATACATTAATAAGAATAAATCTTATTCACCTTCATACGCCTTACATGGCCTACTTCAGCTATAAGAATAGGCGGACGGTGGATCACCAATCACCAGCCCTGCCACTTTTCTGTATCAATCGTCTTTTATTACACATTCCACCCATTTGTTGACGATGGCAATCCATTCGTCATCTGGCCTATTCACCCCTCTCAGTTTGCAAACCCCTCTCTTCATTTCCTTGCATTTCTCTACTCTCTCTATCTACCTCTTTTACCCTCTACACATCTATTTTGTGAAAACCTCCTCCAGTCTGAGTTTGAACCTTGCCGGATATCCGTTGCCATCTCCTATAGTCAGACTGGACGGCCTTTCATATCAGATCAATCTGTTCTTAGCTGACTGTTCCACAATATATTTGGAAGAGCCTCTCAGTCACAACTTGCCCATTCGTCATTAATTTTTCTCTTGATTCTCTTTTACTCCGTTCCTTTAACGCTTCCTTCATTTGAACCAGGTCTGCCCCCGTATTATCTTTCCTTTATCATCCTACTGTTACCAAAATTTCAGCAAGCGCAAAAAGGGGCTGACTAGCAACCCTTTCTCCTGGGTGCTCATTTCTAATTCTGGCCTCGTTAACTGTCTTGCTCCAGGGGTTGTCTTTGGAGAAGTACTCATTCAGGAGATACTTGCAGCTTTTTTCTCCTAGGTGTATATCCCATAATCCTTTGGTACTCTATTGGTCATTTTCCTGGTTTTCTCATGCACGAGAATCGGAAGACCCGGTCATACAAATTATCCGTTTGCAGATGTACCAACCTACTTATATTAGGAAAAACGGTTCATGAAATGATATTATTCTATGAACCATACTCGTACATTATGAATATTTAGAAGTGGTTCAGAAACAAAGGTCTTATCCTGAACTTGAGCAAGACTCAAAGTGTGGTTTTCAAAAGAAATAAAAATATGGCTTTCATTTCCAAAGATGACACTCTTGGAGATATGGAAGTGGGAAATATCACCGAACTCAGAAACCCTTGACAACTGCACCATACTCGAAAACTTGCTATGAATAAGATCAAACTCCATTTTCGAGTTAGCTTCAAATTAATACACTTTATTCCCTCTACTCTATTTCTCATACTCTACTGGTTTCAATTTTATATTTAGCAGAGTAATCTCAAAGTTAAATATTGAATAACTTTGGTAAAGAACCTTCATTACTTCATAAATAATCCAAAAAACTTTGCGTTCTATGAATTCAAAAGAAGGAATGGCATATATTTATATCATAAGTAAATATGTAACTTTTAAATCATACTTGATAGTGAAGGAGATTGAAGTCATAGTTTAGAGCAATTGAGCACCACTTGAAAAGCACCCAAGATCGAATACAATATAAGGATTATAATAAAAGACTGCCTAAAAGTTAATAGGTTAAAAGCTTCTACTACTCATTCTGAACTAACTACGAAACAGAAAAGCGACCACTATGAATTATCGAAAGGATTTTATATTTTCCATAGAATAATTTGAAGGGTTACCTCTTACCAATTAAGTTTAAATTTCGATGATAACATTTCAAATACATAAAACCCCCAAAGTCCAAAGCTGTAATAAGCAAAATTGTGCAGTTTCACGAGAGTGAAAATATTAGTTGTTAGTTGTAGGCAGGCAAGCTATAAGTACATGTGTGTAACCAGCTCACCCCAATGAGGAGGCAGCGTCCTCAAACAGCTTACGGAGTTGCTGTATGTCGCCGGGAAAGAGTGGAGGTCGCCACCTTCTGTGCGCACTAATAACAGTTGTCATTACAGTAACCAGGCATAAAATAAAACAGTCGTGAGAGATCAAAATTGATATAGCATTTTCATTCCTACTGTGCAGTACTTTACATATAAGGTAACACTGAACAAATTTTATTAGTAATGCATATGTTCTGGTTGAACATCTCACCAAAAAGTTAATTTAATGAAAAATTATATCAAATTTGATATTTTAGATATTCTACCCATTCACCATATGAATATATATTATATATATAATGGATCAGGAATATTTTAAATTATTCTTGAGATGACATTTTTTCTTCGGAATCTGATCTCAAATTTTAAAACAGTTTATAACTGAATCTTATGTGAAATGATAATATTCTCGCAAAATGATAAAAATATAAAATATGAATAGGGACCTATTTTCAAAATCTATTAAAATATTTGAGTTTTTTTATTAAAATAAATACCTTAATCTCTGAGAATCTAACATAAATTCGACACACACATTAAAACAATTCAATATATTTTATGTATACAGGTCCGGATTACATATTTACGCACTAGGCCAAACTTCGAAAGTGCCTCTAGAAAGGCGTGTCTGAGTAGTGTGGAATCTTCAACAAAAATAAGAGGTGAAAAAGTATACAAAAAAATACAATATGTAAATGATTATATAAAACGTGAATAGAAGTATGTTATATTAATTTTTGGTTAAGCAGAAGCTAGCGAATTCTGTTAAAAATTAAACTAAGCTTGACTAAACTGTTTATTATTTTGTTTTCATTCATTCAATTGGATTATTGAAACATTGAATCTGTGCCCCCTACCAGTCTTCCCAGGCTGGCCTTATGGTTGATCAGGACCTGAATGTATGCATTGAAATAGTTCATTTACTAACTATATGGTCGAATATAAAAAATATGAAATTGGACACAATTTTCTGCTGAAAGATAAAAGGAGAATGAAAAAATTTTCCTTGATAGTATTCTAGTTTGGATGAAAGAAGAATATGTAATTTTTGTAAAAACTCTTATAGAAATGTGTCAAGACCCATCAAGATGATTTTAAGAATAGATTTCGTTCATATTTTGAAATATTCCCAGATATCTATAATTTTCTCCCAGTTACAGAGTAATCAAATGAAAGACACTAAATACATAATCAAAAAGAAAATATATATGTATCTTAATTAAAATTCAAGATTTCCTATTTTTTTCAGGTACACATCAGTTGATCAACTCATTTGAATCCTTTAACTTTTGAAAAATGTTTAGTGTTTACTGAATTTTCAAAATAATTCATGTTTTTATCAATAAGTCTAAAATGTGATTAAACTTTTTTATAAAGACTTGAAATTTACCCCTCAAGTTACCGAATTTATCAAAAAATAAATACTTTGAAAATCAAGATGCATCTGCTAGTCTTCGTTGGGTAGAAATTGCAAATAATAAATAAATAAAATAGCTTGAGAAAGTGTGTGCTAGTGTCCGTTGTTCTTCAAATGAATCACTTCTCATGAATCACTTCACAGGTTCACTAAATATTTGTAAATATAATATATAAAAAAGAAGACAAATCAATTTAAATTTATGAGACAGATTGAAAAATTTTATTATTCATTTTAATTATGATTTTCAAGAGAGAATGTGAACAAGGGCAGTAACTACTCTCAAAACAGTCTTATTTCATACTTCTCAAGTTTACCATTTACAACTAAAATATATGAAAAGAAAAAAGCTCAGAATATGTGCAATTCATCACCAGGGTAGACTCAACACCAATGAGGTTGTTATAGAAGCTTACACCGGGTAAAAGGCAAATTGTTGGTGTCACAAATGAAGCTCTAAGAATGAAAATCTGAGATTGATTAAAAGTAGACTAGTAGGGAATCGAAACTTGTTAACTGCTTTCAAGAAAGGAGAGGGTTCTCAATTCGTCTGAAACCATTTTCATGTATAATCAGCAATAATCCTAAAAACGTGGACAGTTTCTGATAATTATTGTTTTTACTTGGAAGGGGATACTTCTGGTGTAATACTTTTTAAATTTGGGTGAAGTTCTGATGATGTTCTGAAATAATAGTACGCACTAACAAAGTTTTGTTTTTCAGTAACTCCGTTACTGTTCACAAAAGTAAAAATATAAAGAATATTTTGGAGGATAATAATCAGTTTCTACAGATTATTCATCCATGAGGACGAAGAAGAAGGTGACATCTAGATTTCGTCATTCGAACATAAAACTCCGAGAAAACATTCATTATTATCATGGGAATAGTTTGTATAGTCATTTATTTATAGTAATATCCATTTGAACAAAAGTAAGAGTCAGTTCTTCATGAATGCATATGTTTCCAGAAGATCCGGAACTCAGAATTGGTAAATACATCGGCAAACTTATGTGTTTCTGTGATGGGCACTTTGAATGAAGTAATTTCACTCTTCTTGTACACTTTTGTACAGGTTGAAAAACCAATATTGAACCTATTTATCCTGCTCCAATATAAGTTGAATATATTCCTGGGACATAAAGTAATACATGTATCTCATCAGTTACCAGATACTCCCCTGACACCAAGTAGAGTTTCAGTCATAAGACCTAGAGAAACACAACACCTCTTTCCGTTTTAAACATAATACATAATAATTTCTCTATTATTCAATATATTTCATTATTTGATCAGATAAACAAGTAAAATTTTCCAATTCAAGAGTCTGGTATGAAATGAATTGAATATTATATATTAAAAAAATGTTTCAAATTATTTAGTCATCAATAAATTCTAATTATTCTCATAGTATCGCAAATTCAGATAGTTTTTAAACATCTTAAAATAAATAAAAGGAAACACAATGGTTTTTGTAGATTTGAATCTAGAATTAATCAAGTTCAAATATTTCGTACCATTACTTGATTCTCACAGTGTATTTCAGTAGGAACTACTTTTTATCCCAATAACTTTTTGTTTGTATCTTTCTCAGATTTTCATTTTAGATCAAATAAAATTATACGGCATCTCACCTCCTTAGTGCTTGTGGTGAGGTGTCGCCTCCATCACTGAAATCACTGTCAATATGCATCCTTCCTCCTTCGGTAGCCTTGAGGTAGGATTCTCGTCGCATTGCTCTTTCATCGTCAGCTGAAAAAAATAATTTGGATATATTCGAATCATTATAACTGACCTCAAAATAGTGAAAAAACCTTTATTGATGATATTTATTTAGTAGTAATTCAAAATTTAAAAAGTTATAGAAACTATGAAAAAACAAAAAAACAATTGGCGCTCTGGGGCGTCTTGATAAATTCTATATGAAACTTAAAATTTTCTCTTAATAAAATTATGTGATAATTTGAGCTGTTTGCTAACATTAAAATCAACCTGTTATATAAATGTTTCTACAAATTCCTCCAGTTAAAAATGAACTTGAAAGCAAATAATTACTTAACTGGAGTAGATCTATCTATTGGAAACATATGAATTTCATAATAATGTAAATGAATGGATTCAAGTATGATCTATTGAGATATTTTTCTGGTTGAACAGAAACCGTTGATATTTTTTCATTATATCAGAAGAACCAAATGGTTTCATTCTGTGTAGTGAACCTCAATCATAACTCTACTAAAATTCATATTTGTGGTTATCTTAGTCGCTGCCTTCAGATAGGCCTAAGTAGGTTAAAATTTTGTGAAAGTGAGAAGAGTTATATCTTCAATTTGCTTTCACTAATAAGAGATCATGACAGGGCTTCTACTAGCAACAGTTATGACAAATAACATAGCCGTGAAAATGATTTTATCTAATTCCAGTTATATATCCAATTCGATATTTTTACTCAGTGCCCTGAATGCTTTTTTTGTATCTGTAACTGCTTTTCTAGGGGGACGTTAGAATACCCATTATGGGTAAGTGCCTCATCCTAAGATATTTTGTATACGTGCCAAAAAGATTAATGTCTCTAAGTGCACTCAGTGCCACTAACAAAACCTTCGAAATATCGGGCACCTTCGCGTCGTATAAAGGCCTGTCACTGTCATGTTGGGCAATGTCGTGATGGACCGCCTTTACCTAGCTATTCCTTAGACTATTTATCTACCATGAAGTAACAAGTATTCGACCCTTAGGAGATGAGCGTCGACTAAACGACCACAACTGTCCTCTTGTAACATCGGATCAAGAGCAAGAGCTTTTCAGTTCTTCAACTCTTGATCTTTTCAGCAGATAATAAGCGACTTAACGCCCCTTCAAAAGCTGGATATCTTATGAATCTGACTTACACCAACTTCTTGAGCAGCAGAATCAAAGTATGTATCAGAGGAGGAAAGAAACTTTTCCTGAGTAGGTCACCACACACTTAGCCTCAAAGATGATTCACCAAAACCAAAGACGAAAAAGTACTGCTTGACTGAATCTGATGTTTTGTTTGGTATATCAGATGCATCCTAAACATCTGACAACCTCAATATCGATCAATTAACTGGAATCTCTTCGGTAGGAAATAATGGCTCCCGTAAAGTACATTCCTGAATATGTTCCACAGGATCTGACAGAGGTAGTCGCAGAATGTCCGCCTATTAGTATTTGGCAGAGTCCTACTCTTGCCAGATGATCTAAATAAAAGATCGCTAACCATGTAAAGTAATCAGCTTCGTTAAAGAGCCGAATTTCTTTGACTGAGTTTCAATAGATGTAAGAGCTGAATTTCTTTGACTGAGTTTGTATAGATGTGAGTCACACAAAATAAAGCCTTTTGAATTGCAGTAGAGAGTACTGAAGCACTTCAGAACTACCTTGCTATCAGCAATTGCAATTGGAGGGTTGTATTTTAAAAGGGCTGCACTCTAATTTTTTTTTTCACTCCTCAGCTCCTACTTCTCACCTGAACACTCCTGAAGGTGGCAACTAGTTGTCAGTATTAACGATATTGAATGTTCAATACGTTTCTTTTATGGAGAATCATCGAGAGCTTAAATGGTTTGTTAATCTTTCATTTGATGATGTATAATTTTCTTCAAATATAAATTACTCTTTTCTACAAATTGATAATTCAGCGCCCTCTTGACATTCAATTATATATAGTATTTATTAGTCATTGAAAGATGATCAATATCAGAATATGAGCAGAATATAACTTCAAAATGGTGAAGTGCAAGAAAGAAGAAGTGCATACAAATACTTACCGATGTTAGTATTTTTAGGCCTCCTTTTTACTACAACTGGTTTATCCTCCACTGAAAAATTGAAAGCAGTAAATCAGTTATTTGTAAGAATAGCCATCTCACTGAGTATTTTTGTAGTGGAGTTTCGTTAAACAGCTGTTATTCTTATAAGAATGACAACTCTCGAAAGTCAAAGTGCGAGCTAGGGATCTTACCTTTAAACGTCCATTCCTAGCATTACAATTGCTGTTGATTCAATGAGTTGAACTAACCACTCACCCTAACCAACCGGTCACCGTCTGACCTAATTTCATCAATTTATGGAAAATAAATTGTTATTTTTACAGTAATACAAATATTGTACTACTTCAATAACATTTTAATATTACTAATGGACATCTAGTAGGTTGTTTCAAAAGTTTTGTTCGTTTCAATGTCATGTGTTTTGTAGCTCCATTTCTCAATAAATATTTTATTCGACTATGTCGTGGTATATACTGATCTATAGAGAAAAAGACCGAAAAAATTTACAAGGCCTTTGAGAATGATAGTGTTAGGAGATTTTAGCCTGCAAGATGAGCCCCGAAGTGGTCGACCTAAAACCATCCAGGACGTAGATTTGTGGACCCTGTTGGAAACTGATCCATGGCGGTTTAAAATGTATTGTGAAGGTCAAAAAGCTCTAAAAGTGGGTGCCCTACGATTTGTACATTCAACAGAAATTGTCACGTTTCCAGGTGTGTTCTTCTTTGCTTTTGCGCAATCAAAACGATCTTTATTGGATTGGATCGTCACATGTGATGAAAAGTGGATCCTCTACGATAACAGGCAGGACACTATACTCCCCAGACCTCGCGCCAACCGACTACCATCTTTTCAAGCACTTCGATAACTTTTTCACCGGTAGAACCTTCGCCAATCAGGACCAAACAAAAACGGCCTACATCGAATTCATGAAATCTTGAGCACACAATTTTTACGCTTGACGGAATTAATCGACTTGTAGTACGTCGCTAAACCTGCACTTATTCAAATGTCGAATATTTCGGTTTTTTTTTATTACTCACTTGGGAGCTGACTCATCCACTCATCCATTTCTTCCTAGTCTCCAGAAAAAACTGCAGCCTCTTGGGCTTATTGCGTTTATTCTCCCATCTTTTCATGACACCCAGGCTCGTTCCCTGTATTAATTTATACAGGTTCCGTGTTGGATGTTCGTCATATTCTTCTGGACATAATTTTATACGTCCTTATATTACTTGCCTCCTGTGATTAAGTGCCTAACATTCGTATAAAATGTGTAGAGCTGTCTGTATACCTTTGTTGCATAATCTGCAGCAGAGGTCTCCGTTGTACAGCCCCATTTTGTTCAGGTCTCCTCTAAGCGGACAGTGACCGGTTAATAGCCCTGTGATTATTCTGAGCCGGTCCCTACTGTATTGAAGTCGTTCTTCAGTTCTTTTCTTGGTGAAGGTTTTTTTGTGTTTGTTGCCAGGTACTTTTGCCCAGTATGCTTCTTATTGGTCCATGTCCTAATCTGGTTTCCTACCAATGATTTTGGTATCCCAACAGATGGTTCAGGGCCCATATACGAAGTTGATGATCTGTGTTGCACATTCATCAGCTTTATCATTACCTGTGATTCCTGAATGCCCTGGCACCCAGAACAAAGTTTGCAAGTTCATTCAGTTCTTCACGGCATTCCCAGACCGGTCTCGATGTCACCTTCGGTTTGTCAGAGCACCGAGTGCGCTCTTATTGTCTGTTGAAATATTTAGCTGCTTATTTCGTTGAGGTCTCAATTAAATAAGCCTTGCACACTACACGATCGCATACACTTCCGCCTGAAAGACGGATGTGTATAGACCTAGCGGCGGCGTTCCTTGTTTGGTTTTCGACCCATCTGTATACCAGGTGTTCTTTCCAAACATGTTCTCGGGATGAATAATGATCGTCCACTCTTCACGGCTTATGATTTTGGTCGTGAAGTTTGTGTTAAAGGTCTATTTCGATGTCATGTTGTCCGATCCTTTATAGCTCGGTGAATTTTCCAGTCTGAATTGGCCCATCCTAACCTCCTCCATTATCACAAAGTGTAAAGGAGGTATTTTTAGGAGTGTCTCCAATGCAGCTGTTGTGGTAGTTCTCATTGCTCTCGTTATTCCCAAACAGGAAAGTCTTTGCATCCTGCCTAATTCGTCAATAGCGGTCGCCAGCTTCATGTTTGACTACCAGACCAGAGATGCGTATGTTATCATGGGTTTAACCACCATTGTGCATAGCCAACACCCCCTGTCTGGTTTAAGCCCCCATGTTTTTCCATAGGTGCGTCTGGCCAACATCAGTGCTACCTCCGCTTTCCTCTTTATCCTGTGCAAGTTATGGTCCCAGGTTAGTTTGGAATCTAAAATTACTGCCAGATATTTAACCTCCCAGATATTTAATATTTTGGTTAAATTGAATAAGTACTCACAGAGATATTACAGTTTGAAGTAGTCTCATAAAAACGGACAAAACTTCTGAAATAACCTAATATTCTTTGTTCAGGTAGATATCACAACTAAAAAATTGCATGTACGTGATGAAATTTTTCTGTTTTGAATACAACTTATCAAAACTAATACTCAGTGAGATTTTTGATGTGCAAAAAGTGATAACTATTGGTTGATAATGAATTAGTACTGAAAAAAAGCATTATTGTCACAGATGATTTCACAGCAAGGAATCATTAGTTATGGGGCTAAGAAGCCATGCGCTGAAATTTTTCATATGGTTAGGTAGTAGGTGATTTTATTTGTGGTAATAAGGGAATGGAAAATATTAGCTGAAGGTTTACATCTTCTTCCTTATCTACATAAAATTGACACAAAATTCTATGGAATGGAAATATGTAACATGAGGTTGCTATATCGAAGGTGTTCTATATGAAACATTATTTGAGAAGTGATCATGGTCAATGTTTGCATCAAAATCAATTTTTCTGGTTCGTTTAAAGAATAAATGTACAAGACAAACAAAAAAATGTTAATGTAAGATTAACTACCAGTACTCTAGAAGCTTTTCAAGGCATCAAGATTAAATGAAGCAATATTTTTCCCTTCGTGAAACATGAAGCAATGAATTTTCCTACATACGTGATTAACGCTAGATCTGAATCAGGTAAGACAATTAACCTCTTAATATGAACATTATGGTATTTAGTATATCATTATTGAATTAGGGTTATACATTCAAGAAAAATAAAACATCTACCCAAACTTCCAAACCTCAACCCAATCTATCTTTTGTCACTCACAATTCGGTGATAAGGACCTCCTAATAGGTGACTCGATATTTGCGTTGGGGGGTCTCAGATGCCTCATAGGCCTAATTGGACCCGATAGATCGAGCTGGCAGGGCCTGACAGCCTTGTTGACGGTAGTGGGTACGGGTGTGATAGAAACAGAGGGAGTGAGGTGAATGTGCTCAACTGGTTCTGGGATGAGAGGTGGAGAATCGGCATATAAAGGTTGATGTGAGGGCGATGCTAGTGATGTGATGTCCATGGCGTTTTCTGTTTCTATCGAGAAAAAAGGCAACAACGTAATTTTCAAAACTGTGTAATGAAACCGGCTGAATGTTTGTTTTGTACATGAAACGTCCATGCATAGTGTAAATTAACATTTGTCAATGTCTTTCATTATTTATCTTGTTAAAACATTAGCAGGTGAAATATTTACAAATTGCAGTAATGTAGTGCAAAATAACCTGAATAATATAGATAATGTTAGAACAGTGAACAAGAACTTTTGACTGATGTGGCTCCAATATGAAAGGATAAACTTTCCGTGTCAAATTAGAAAAAAGTTAATATGTTGACCGAGTTTTTTTGTACAGACAAGCAGCATAGGTGAGTTTGGCAAGAATTTTACGACATTCAATCATGAAATATTTTGGTACACAAATAAAAAAAACATTATTTGTCAATATGATATTGAAAAAAATACTATCATTTAAAATTCCACATCATCAACTTTTGCTCACGGAAATGGCTTATTCGTTTGCTGAAGTAATACACAAACTATGGTGCAACTTCTTATTATTCACAAAACATTTTCAAAATATGAGATGGAATATTGGAAAGAAAGCGATGTTCTAGGTTTCTAAACTATCGTCATTGTATTTACTTTCAATTTTCAATATATCTTTGTAAAATATCTATTGCACAAATCTAGTTATTTTACTGATTGCCGATTTTTATGATAAAAGTTCTGATATATGTGAACAATTTACTTGATAGACATTATAAACTGAAGCTACATCTTATGAAAAGAGATGAAATCATGAGTATGATCCAACACCAGGCAGCACTGTTTCGATCCATCATAGGTCTCATCAGTAGTGCTAAGCTGAACCATGAATGCATTGTTGCGCTCAACTGTCATTAAAGGAGAAGTCTACAGTGCGGTCCATATGTATAGAATAAATTCATTTTTAGCGTACTATGTGAAAAAAACCTGAAACAGGTCTATTTTTATTCTTAAATTGACAATTTACAGTATGCAAATATTATCCCCCTCCAGCACTTCTTCTGAATTATAAGCAACCCCTCGAAAATTTTAAATAGCAAAGGTTGTTGTTGGAAAGGGATTTTAGTCCTCTGTTCAGCAATATAAAGATTTTTAAGTTTGGTGCAACCATAACTGAGAAAATTAATTTTTACAACTAAATCAAATGTTCAAAAAGACCACCATTATTCACTTCTTGACAATAACCTGATCATCTCTGTAACCCGCTCCCTACTAACCTTGAATCCTAGAAAAAATCTCGAAAGATACTAAAATATTAGACAAAAAGCCAAATAAACAATTTATATGAATCTAGTAGGCTGCTGCCATTTAGGTATTTAAAGTTACTAAAAGACGTCAGTATAATATTCGTGGGCGTATTAAATTTAATTATGGCTCATTTGTCCGAGACTCAAAGAATATACATTTTTAATAATAAATACCCTGATCAAC
>WOGR01004951.1:0-14244 GCA_015342045.1 Leptinotarsa lineolata | reverse complement strand
GATAAATAATGAGATGATTTGTCCTGATGCCTCTGTCTGAACCAAAATGGCTTGTGCCGCAGTATCACCAACACTCTCATCCCATTCACAATAGTGTGAACACATGTGATTTCTTTCCTGTTGAGTGAATGGAGAAGAGGAGAAATAGAATCAAGCAGTGTTACCTAGAGATATTTGTTTTGAAGGTGGCTTTGTTGAAGAATATATGATTTTGTGACCTGACGCAACGCAGTAAGCCATTACGCGTCGCGTCTACTGTAAGACGAAGGGAGACGATTCGCGGGGTAGAGAGCGGTCTGAGCAATGAAGCGCCATCGTCAAGAACGCAACAGGAAAGCGGGCAGACGCGTGAGGGTGCGAACGCGGGCAGACGCGTGAGGGTGGACGTCGTTGACGGTTGTGTTAGTTTTGCGAAATTTCTTTATACGTGAAAGAATTTGCATTCTCGAAGCTATTTATTTATTACTCAGAGCAGTTGGCATATATTTTCAGTCACTATATTTTTGAAGTGAAAATATAAATTATTGACTGTTGCCCGCGGCCTCGCCCGCGTAGAATTTGGTTTATCACATTAGGTTTCGTGACAGACCATTTCGAACAAATCGTTACAATATATTTTCATTAACCTAAAACTTCAGGTTCCGAACTTCAAAACTGATGGAATTCAATACAGTCTTTGAACCCCTATTTTTCCCTTTGGAGGTGGAGAGTTCTGATTTCCTCTCTTGATGCTTATTCACGCTATATAAAAAAGCTACTTGCATATTTCGAGATTTAAGGTTGAGGAGCTTCGGCTGTACGTTAATATAAGAGTGTCAGTCAATCAATAGGTACCCACCTATACAATAATAGCTGTTCGAAGCTACTGAACCTAGAATCTTGAAATATGGAGGTAGGTTTTTCGTATAGCTTGAATAGGCATCAACCAAGGGAATCGGAAATTTCCACCCCCAAGAAGAAAAAATTGGGGGTTTGAAGGTTATATTGTGACTTAATGAAACAAATCAAATCCTACGCAGGCAAAGCCGCGGTCAAGAACTAGTAGTTCATATTGATCTCACATTATCTTCATTGATTTTGTATTGTGGTTGCAATTCCATTCATAAATTCCATTTATCGACCAAATGCATTTGAGAAATGGAAATGTTGAGTTACCTCCATCAAATATTAGGCAGTGGTTCTATCAATGTATTCTGAATTGGCCAAAAAAATATAAGAAGAAGAAAAACAGTACTATAGTAGACCGAACCGTGTAATTGAAGCATTCAGTGATTTCAATGCTGACATCTTTCCCAACTGACATTCGCAGTTGATAACATTTATTCAGAATGCCAGTAACTATCTGTGCAGTAGTGTTTTCAACTCTTGAGAGACTGGAAACTCTTTGACTCTTCGAGAACAATAACTGAAAAGAACAGTCTGAATGGTTTTGCTTGAATGGCTAGTGATAGACCAATTCATGTTCCTGTTGAAGAAATAATGGTTCAGTTTGCAGCAAAATAAGTTAAAGATTTGAACTCGATTATCTGAACCACTTTTATGAGTTTCTTAAAATGTCTTGTATCTTGGGTGTTTAATTGATTTTTCATATATTTTCTCTATTCATTGTCAGAAAAACCTTGAAAGAGGATTAGATTAAATATCATGTATTCGAGATTTTATCAAATGATCAAGTGGGGTAACATCAACCCTCTTCTGATCGAGAACCCTGATAACATTTCCAAACAATTCGTATTTTCAACCCGCCATCCTCGAAATACTTTTCTGGGAATGTCCTTGTTGAATCGTTTGTTTGGAACTTATTTGAATCGCCAGTAAGTGGACTTATACCCAGTCCAATTCGAGTTGAATAACTCGAGTTATGTAAATTTCAACTCGAGTAAGCTTGAGTAGATTTCATCGCAAGTTGGCACATCTCGAATTAAATATTTGAAGAGATAATAATGCTCCAATCATGTTTTTGTGATTTGTATCAAATGAACCAAGTTAACTAGAAAGTATACTGGATATGTTTTCAGAACACTCGAAACACTTGGAGTGTTCACGGCATAGGAAGCTGCTTCCAAACTAACGGTTCTTTGCTGTGCTGGATGTTTTTGGTTTCAAGAGTAGAAAAAGAAAAATCATAAAATGAAATTTCTGAGGTGAAATTTTCCTCCAATGGCGGATCCGGGTAGTGGTAATTGCTAGATATGATAGCAATATTTGCAACAATCTTTTTTATTGAATCATTATCATTTTATGGGAAACTGATATCAAATCCCTATTTATCACTGTTGAGTTGTAGTACGTTTAAATTTTCAGCTGAGACACCATGTGCAGTATTTTATCACGCTGTTAATGAATCACAGAGAGCAACTGAAGTGAGACGTATGAGTGTCTCTGTAATTGCCAAGTGAATAATACCTCCGGAAATACGGAAGTTGAAACTAAGTAATTCTGAATAGACATTAGGTTGTAATGAAATGAAACGTCTAGCGAAATGAAGTTGTGTTTCTTGAGCATAATAAATAAGAACATGATGAAATAAATTCAGAAACATTATAGAGTTACTTGAATGGTTGAATGTGAAGAAACTGATCAGTGTGAATCCATTTCATGATAGAGTCATTGGACAGGTGAAAATTGTCGTCATACAAAAGGAAACAACGATAATGCCTCAGTACCCAGCGGAATTAACGCCTCAGTCACTTAGTAAATCAACGTTTTGAAAAAGAAATGTCTGAAGTTGGAAACTACATGAAACAACCTGATAAATAAGGTGTTTTTTTCATGTTGTGATTGCAGAAAACAATTTTACATATTGAATACTGTTTTGTAAAGACGGCCATTCGAAAACATAATGAGTCTTTATCTAATGCATTCAAAGGGTCAAAATTTGAGTGACAAACAGAAGAAAAAACATTTCAGACTATATTTCACAAGGGATTGAAAAAATCAATCAGACCGTGTAATCGAGGATTGGCATATCATATTCCATATCAAATTTGCCAGCACGTTTTGACTATAATAGGAGCTGAAACAATAGTAGAACACATCTTTTAACCATATTGAAAAATGACAATCCATCTACTTTTCCAAAAATCTTTGGAAGAATTTTCACTAAAACAATATGATAGAGAATCTCTTGCCATCAATTACAAATAAAAGTGTATCCGAATCTTATTACTGAGGTTCTCTAGCATTCTCTGAAAACCGTTAATTAAAAAAGTGATTAGTGCAGATTACTATCAATTATCGAAAAATAATTGACTATATTGTTTGATTTCTGGACTAAACTGAGAGTTTCATTGTAAATACTTCCAAACTATGCAATTGAAAATATCTCTCAATTTTTTTTTTTGAAAAATCATTCAAAATTATTCAAACTTCGTTTGGAAAAACAAGTTTTGGCTTTTGTACTTCTCCAACTCCATACGGAAGAATGGAAATTTTTCGAATATTACGGATATTAAATCACCTAACTTCGATACTATACTGAATGAAACTTTAATAAAATGAATTAAAACACTTTTTGTCTAATTTCCACTACTTTTATTTATTCTTACGATCGGTTTCGGGGTTTAGTCCGTCATCAAGTAAAGCTAACTTACTATTTTTATGGAGTGTGTACACGAGATACATAGGTTGAAGGTAGTCTGGGAGGCTAGGTACTGATTGGATAGGGGTACCAACTATGGAATTATAGAGATTATCAGGTTTGCCAATTTCATAAATTCAAGAATGGAGACCTACATAGATCGAGCTGCTCGTTTAGGGGTATTGTTTTATTAATTTCCATGGCTTCCAACAAATTCATTTTCTTTCCTTAATTACATATGTATATAATTTTGAGATTATCTTTACTTATCTTGTGTTTTGTTTCTTGAAGATGTTCACGGAGCCTCACGTCAAAATTTATACCGGTTTGGTCTGTATAAACTGCAGGGCATTCACCACATTCTATTCTATATGTACCTGAGTTTTTCATTCTATCCCGTGAATTTAATTTTGATTTGCAGTGGAAATCGAACAGAACAAAGAGCCTACTTTCTTAGATTTGAATATTTCAAGAGTTAAATATTAGTTGCTAGTTGCTTCAAAAAATAATTAGGAAATAACCTATAAGTTCAGAACTACTTTATCATCTATCATTCTTTCGAAGTAGTATGGCCCGATATAGTGAGGATTATCTGAAACAGCCCAATATTGAGCTTTTGAGAATATTGTGAATGATCTTTCACCAACTAAAGCAGATTCTGGACCATCCAATACAGGCAATTCTGTCAATTGACGATCCTATTGGACAGGCTTCCGCCTCGACGAAAATTCCAGGACAGGATTTATATCATGGAGTTTCATCATTTCCTCACAAAATTGAGCTCCTTATTGAAAGGTATCATTAGACATGCTTATGAAGAAATCTGGGGATATTTTTTCATTTTTTTGTTGTATCGACATAAAAAGCAACCTGTACAATGGTTGGACGCGGATAATGTAAATATTCTTATAATAAACAGAAACAGAATGTAATATTCTTATTCGAATAATGTATTATTGAAAGTTTCAAGTGGGTATATGAAAGGCACTCGAGAATTTACTGTCAAAAAAAATTATATTCATTCATTATTCCATGAAAGGAAGTTTGAATGGGAGAAAACTCAATCTTAGAACTTCTCATGAAAAAAATTATAATAATAATGAATGATTTTATTTAAAGGTTACTCAGTACAAATATACTAACCTAACCTAACAGAAGGCAGAATTCAACATCTGCACATGATTAATCACGGAAGATATTGCTCTGCTATGAAAAAAAAGTCATTCTGAAGAGAGAAAGTTTTGAGTGAGATCGTTGAAGTATACAGAACTAGTAAGAAAACTAGTAAAATTATTATTAATGGAAAAACAATATGTGGAGAAATAAAACAGAGACAACCTATCGTGATGGTTGAATGATTGAATAAATAAAATAATAATCTGAAACAGTTGAAACCAACTTTGTATAAGAATCAAATTCAATGAATATCCAAGAAAGTTAGGTGATTATTCACGCTTTCATGAGAAATAGAAATTATGAAAAACAAGTAATAAATTGACTGAGGAAATTGTTAAAATTTCTTTGGATCTATAGATTATGTTATAATATGTCACATATACATACACTGAAGAGATAAATCGCAAAAAACGGTATTCAAATTATGTTCTCAAAATTTTTGTGATATAATAATGATGATAATGACCTTTAATAACCATAAGTGTACAACAGAAATGAAATGAATGAATCAATTGAAAAGCTTCAGTATATTTGAAAGGAGCCCGATCAGTCAAGACTGGTCTTCCCCTGCGACGTTGTTGTATTCATGAAATTCAACTCGTAGCTGAAAATTACTAACTGATTTCAAGTTTGAACTCCCTCTGTTCTCTACTACTTCCATTTGTAACTAACTCCACTGCAGTTTCTTCTTTTACGGATATTTTTAAACGATTACAGTAAAAGATCGAGTTTATTCTGATCATTTGAAAATGTCCATATAGAACAAAACTGCAATAACATCAGTTACAAATGACAGTAAATAAAACATAGGAAGTTTCAATTCCCATTTTTCAGGATGATCTACCACATAGTATCGGCTTCATCTATGATTTTGATTCCAGAAGTATGAAAAACATCTTGGAAATGAATAAATGTTGAATAGAACGAATACAGAAATTTATTCAACATCTAAAAGCATATTGTCATAGAAATGAGCCTGGAGATTCAGGTGGTGGTTCAGGGTTTTTTGATCCAAATAATTGTGATGTTCATGACTATGAAAAATGGTACACATTGCATGCATATTAGTCATGCTGAAGCTGAAAAGCAGATAAGTAAACGCCAATAAAACCCATAAGAATACTCACCGTCCTGTTGGCTAAATTCTTGACTCTGCAATTGAGATAGGCAGTCTTTCCGAGTAGAGCGGTGACGTTTTTTGATTCCGCTGCATCGAAATGTGGACCTCTTGTCGTACTTTCCGTCAAAGAATTACCACTGTTCGAGTTTTTAGTTTGTGCTGCTAGTGCTGAAACAAAAGATTATATGCCATTAATGAAATGTGCTTGACAGAAATCCCTGGTAGCAGATGAATCGCAATTCGAACATGGGATGGAAGCTGGAACTTACTATTCAGGGAGAAATTTACATTACAACTATACACTCAGTTGATACGAATCGGTCTTTCTAGTTTATGTCTATTACTTTGCTGTCTCAACGAAATGGATGTATGGATATTTCAACTAAGATGCAGTAGAAATATAGGACAGCCAGGCTGCTCCAAAGGCTGCCTCTGACTGCAGCCTGTCTATCAAAAGAAATATTGACTCTTAGAAAGTGAGATCAAAGCTAGTCTTGGAATACCGTTAGGCATCCCAAGCATCAAGTGACAACTCCATATATAGGCCCTAAATCAGCTGTGGGGGGGTGCCAAATCATTTGGTCCACTCATGAGAAATTTGGACGATCCGTAAATACATTCAAATAGATCAATCGAGATGGCATGCAAGTAGACATACGAGAATTTAAGGAACGCTGCGAGGCCTCAGTAAACAAACAACAAATAGAGGAAGAGTCGGTGCCGTTTAATAAAATAAATTCTACACTTTGTGACCCTGTTCAACTTCGATGACTTAACAAAATATAAGGTGAATTATTGTTTATTTCGAGTCCTAGCTTTTTGCGATAGATATGCAAGAAAAATATTTTCATTCTAGGTCAAAAAGAAGAGGAAGAATCAGATTCAGATGATCGTTCACTGCCTACTATACCGTTGTCTGATTGTCTGATATAGAGTGGATGGCGATTATTATTTGAGACAGTCAATGCGAGATACGCCACTGACTAGCGCGGTTACGGAGAGCAAGATCTTTTTTATATTGATTCCGGGCTGGTTGAGTTAGCAATTTCAGGAAGATTCGTAGAATTTCCCCCTTCAAGATGAATTAGTAAGTAGAAACCTACACTTGGAGACTGAGTGAGTACCTACATAACTTCTTCAATGCAATCTGGAATATTTGAAATGAGGACGATATTCTGCATTTTATTTATTATAGCTATATTATTATGAATCATTCCAACTTGTGAATGCCTTTGTTGTAATATTGTTAATTTCTACCGATTTACGAATTGATCGACGCCCGTTGATAGAACAGTACTGTCCAAAAAGTACTGTGTTACAATTATCATGAACGTATAATTACTCATAATTCAATGATTGTTAGCTCCATTAGAAACTAATCTCAGTGCTTCATGTTCAGTTAGCTTTCTGTTCCTTGTTCACCATTTCAGTGATATATAAGAGTAAGAGAACACGAATCCATGCCTTGATTGTGACGTGGATAAAATTGGCGTTGAGAAATTCATAATGAATTTTTTTTCCAAAGCACGTTACACTAGAACCTAATCAGAAAATTGGACAATGAGAAATATAATACTCTTATTATGTTTTTCATTTCTCAGTAGAATTTTCATGATGAAACACGATTCCTCAATATGAATTGCTGATTCAATAACTTGATCAAGTAACAACTAGACTAGGTAGAAAACTACGAAAACTGTTTATATTTACTGAACAAAATCTATTTCCTACCTACTAGCTGAGATTTCTAATGATACCTAAGTATATCAGTCTTAATTAGTGTTACCATCTTTTGAAAAGTTTGAAGTCGAAACCTTTTTTCCCAAGATTATTTATGTTTTAGAGGTGTTTGGAAAATGTAATTAAATCAATTCAAATGAATTGAATGCGCGAATATTTTCCGCAATCAACTGGTAAAAATGAAAGGTCATCTCATAAAGCGAATTTTTTTTTATTGTCCAAAATACCTACTACGATTAACAAACATATTTAGTGTAATAACAGAATTATAGTTGAAACTCAATATCTTTAGAAAATACGTTCATAGAATTTTTTTTGACATGGTCTAAACCTTAGTTTGAATATCGAATATCCTTTAAAGCTTTTCTGTGTGATTGAAATGTTCTGCATGATTAGAGGATATCTTATTTTTCTAATGAAGTGTTGCAATTTGATTTTTAAGTGAAGCCAATGAAACCAAATAGAGAACTGCCTTCCTGCAACAAAAAGCAAGGACAGTTTAGAAGAGCTACTGTAACTTGTTTCAAAAACCACGAGACACATGACCAACTTAGCAGACCAGGAATGTATTTCTTGAGAAATATGAACATAGACAAGTATACAACTACTATTTTATGTCAGAGTGTACTTAAGGAATTATCAATACTTGATATGTGATAGAATCAGCCAATATTCAAGTGACTTGGCACACTTTATTTCACCAAGAGCGGTACATATCAGAAATACGCGACGGACTTTGGCTGCTCATCGTTTTGAGGTTCAATTCAGTACACTTCAAACTTTACTGTTCAAAAACTCTTTCATTTGGAGAACTGTGTTCATGTGGAAAAAACGTTTTTCCAAATGGATTCAATCTCCAGTGATCCAAATCCATTGTGAGTCACTATTTTCGCACAGACACCGCTCTTAGAAGGCCTTGAGGTTTATCCTGTAGTGCTTGTGTTTTGTCCTTGAAAAATATTCGCATTGGATTTTGAAACGCCACTGACGAATCATTGACTTTGTCATTCAGTAAATTTATCTCATCATTGAGATTTTCCACTACTTTCTCGTGTTCTTTCTTCATATTGTAACGAATCTGAAGCCGCCTCTGACCGGTTGAATTGATACGCCAGCCGACTCATCGAACAAATACATGACCTCACCTCGAAAGAATGCAGTCTGGAACCGCCGGTAAGATTCTAGATGAGTACCGAACCGTCTACAAAATTCTCAACCTTTACCGATATAAGCCTGTCTTTCCGACGGAAGAGGGCAGACCGCGATTCCCTTTTAGGTTTACCGAGGAGCACTCGACAGCGACTCCAACAGCAGTAGCCGCCGGTTAGTTTTTGGGTCCATGCTTAAATTCAGTTAAGAAAGTGAAGGCACCTGAAGGCTGACTTTTGACCAGGAGAGGTCAGATGTCAATCTTGCTGAAGTGCCCAGCAGCGGGATTGAGGACCGCTCCAGGAGGAGCGGGGGTGGATGGAATGGTGTATTAGGTTTTCCCTGCAAAATTTATTTTGCGAGGCGAAGCTTTTACTTCAGGGCACTCAACCCGGGAGGGGCTTGGAGGGGGGTGAAATTTTTTTTAATGAGATTATTTTCTATCCAGTGATGATTCAAAGGTTCAATTTTTTTGTATAAGAATAATTTGTTCTTTAAAAACATTCAGTCCTGATTTCACGGTTGAATTTTTTTATACAATTGATGCATCAAAACAATAATAAATAAAGAGTAATATTTGTACATTTTATTCTATGTATCTTTGAGTGAACACTTATGTGGAATCATTATGATTAATATTCAGTAAAGTGCAAAACACTTTTATTCCAATAATCGTGTTTCGTGTTTCATATAGGCAACCCTGTCTCTCAAAGAAGTGTTTAGTCCCACACCGATCAACTCAACTCAACTTGGGAACAACAATCTTCGACAACTCCATCTCTGGTAGGAGATACGAAGCAATAAACAGGTGAACGCTATCACAAACTAAGAGGGTCAATTTTGTATTTTTGTAAATATATGTATACATTGTTACAGATTTATGGTTTTCTTGCTCACCTGATCGCAAAAAAAAGTTTTCATTTCTATTTTGACAGTAGTATTCTGTATTTTTTTCCATCAGTAGAATGAAAAAATGCTGTCGCCCAGCCATACAAATATTGAATATTAAAATTTTTACTTCCTTGCTACATTAAGAATCAGAAACTAGCAGAGTTGTCCAAAGAACTCACACCGTTCTCTACTGACTAGCCTGGGTAGTCAAGGTAGCACTGACAAAGATTTAGAAATGAACGTAAGTACATCACTGAAGCTATAAAACTTGTTCGTGATGGCGTTTTTTATTGCCACCTGAGAGTGCCATGTGCCATGAAAACACGAATTTCATACACGAAATACAAACAAATTTTTTTATACAACTATGAATGTGAATTTACGTCGTCTGAAATATATCAAAAATAAATACTTTCAATATATCTCGACGTGATATATACGTAAAATCTTATTCGAAAATTTTTTTCTCCTGAAAATAATAAGTTATTCTCTTTTCTATATATTTTATCCTCAATGTTATCAATACGTCCAGTTCAATTTCACATCATCCAGTGGCCTTTCTTTCGCCATAGAAAGACCACTGGTTTATTGGCACACCGGGTGTTTGACTGTTTAACTGTGTTTGCTCATAGTTGCTTCAATTTCAAGTTATTTTCAAGAAGATGAATTTCTCACGCATTGTTTTGGAACCTTTGGTGTAGTGATGAATCTTACTAGAGTTTTATCTCAACACCATACAACACAAGGGGAAGATTAAATCTTCCTCTTGAAGATGATCACTTGGTGATCGAAACACGTGTCGAGGTGTTGAAAATAATGGTTTGGTGTTGGGATGAAATTCCAGTGAGATTCAAGAAGATGAATATTGATTATAATAGTGGTAGTGATACCACATTTGATTTATCTGAGGAAACGAATGCAATAGTATATAATATGTTACCGGCCATATCTAAATTAGCATATGAGAAAACATATGCGAATTTGTGTGAATGGTGCGACAAGAAACATGTGGAAAACTTTTGTGAAAATGAGTTCACATGCTATTTTGACAAAAAATAGAAAATTGTAAAACCTCCTACGTTATGTAGGGTCTATTCAATGTTGAGAAGTACATCGAATGTCAGTTTCAGAATTGGTCCTGCCCATTGAGTTCAGAGGAGTGGGATACCAAGGAAAGAAATTTCAAAGTTTTATCATAGGATGATATCAACTTCGATGTTATGGCTTGTCGGATCATTTTTGTTTATGGCTCTTCAGTTTCCTGAAAAAACTTTTCTGTGAGTGGCTGTCGATGGATATTTCTCAAATACTTTTAGCTTCAATGCTGGTTTTGTCTGCAACCCTCTTTTTATTTTACATCAACGACTCATTGGAAAAAACAAGGAATTCAATATATTGCTTTGCTGACGACAGCACACTTCTCCATATTCCATTTGAATACCAGGACATTGTTGGCGGATGCACATCTTTACCGATAGCAGGAGGTTGCATATCTCAATGAGGATCTAGAAGTAATTTCGAATTGGGTTGAAAGTAACAAGGTTCGATTCAATGCCACGAAAATCCAGGCATTGGTTTTCTCCAGAAAGATTGGTATCTCTGAACTGGATATAATAATGTCAGGACACACAATTCCGCTTTCTGTTTGGATGAGTTTGTTGGGTGTTAAAATGGACACCAATATGTCTTGGCACAATCATATTGCTGAAATTGCAAGGGCTGCTTCTCAAAAGCTTGGAACACTGTTCCGAACCGGAAACCTGTAACACCTCAGCAACTTTTGATGCTTTATAAAGCTCAGATCATACCTTCTTTGGAGTATTGTTCTCATGTATGGAACTCCGCCGCTGGATTCAATTCAGAAAAGAGCCATCCGACTGATTGAAGACGTCAACTTCACTTGCAACCTTGATAGTGTAGAACATCGGAGGAAGGTTAGAGATTCATCTTTCTTCTATAGATACTTTCACCAGAAGTGTTCAAGTGACTTGGCACATTTGATTCCACCAAGAGCGGTATACATCAGGAATACGCGACGAACTGTGGCTGCTCATCGTTTTTTGGAGTTCAACTCATTACACCTCAGACTTCACTGTTCAAGAAATATTCCAGTTGGAGAACTGCTTTCATGTGGAATGAACTTTTTGAGAACGTTTTTTCTAATGGATTTAATCTCCAGCGATTCAAATCCAATTCAAATCGCTATTTTCGCACAGACACCGCTCTTAGAGCGCCTCAAGAATTGTCCTGTAGTGCTTGTGGAACAGTAGAATACATATCCATTGAGATATGGAGCTAGAGAAACACATGACAATAATACGGACAATACTTTCAAAACAACCTGACAACAAAGCAGAATCAACTCGAATTATTCCAAAGAACCCTGGAGTTGACGACATCTAGCTATTGTGATGAAAAATGACAAAGAAAGCTTTTCATAATGGTCATCAAATCCAATATCTACAATACCGAAGAAAGATTGCGATTGTATAAGGATATAATGTGGCCCAAATAATACTGATTATAATCATAAAGTGCAGAAACCATTACAGTACAGACGTTTTTCCACCAAAATGAGTTATCAATTGTCTAGTAATACTTTTTCCAATATTTGTGCATTATTTATGAATGAATTACTACTCTCGTAGTTTTGTAAAGTTGACTACATTTTATTCGAATGAAAGAATATATATTTCAAAAAGAAGTAATGATAAGCTCAATATATTGGGAAAGTTGAAAAACGTCATAGTCGATGGCTACTACATTCAGAAGTTCTGTTTGTGAAAAGACTCATGTGAAAAAATCTTCGGTGTGACCCTGGGATTCAATACTCGACTTGCAGGACATACTGTAAGAAAGTATATACATATTGATTGATATAAACTTGGGACCACATATGTCAAAAGTTAAAACTACACTTACCTAAAAAATGGTTGAGGCCTTCGCGGCCTAGGTTTTCAGTGTCACTATTTTTATTCGGATTTGAAAGCCATCGATTTCTGGAATTTCTTTCTGGCGTTTCATTGGAGCAAGTGGGTAGCTTCTTCAGTAGTTTATACATCTTCAGTTTATCTCCGATGCATAGGTATTTCGACTATGTGAAGCATACTCATGATGATTCGAGTAATTTGGTGTGCTAATTACTACACCTGGATCGGGTAAATTGTCAAAAACATTCGTTGACCCTTTTCTTCCTTCCATCATAATATTTGTTATTCTTGAACTTCTCAGAATGAGATTCCATATTCGGTTGAGGTTATCCGTGTGTTTGTAGATCTTTATTGCCTCCCGTACCAGTCGGCAATGGTTTCCCTGGTTGAGGGCAATGAGTTCCGCATATTGGAAAAGAATTTTGTGGTTTCCTTCACTGAGTGCATGTTCCGCCACAGCCAACTTCTTCATCCTTGATCCCACGGATCTTTCGGTGGTTACGATGTATACCTTTCCACAAGTACACGATATACTACAGCTGGTGGGTTTCAAAACCGTTTTGATGTTGTGTTTCTGCAAGAGTTTTACAATTGTGTCTGTGACCTTAGAGATATATAGCAGCCTCTTTCCAGTTTTCAACAGTTTTATTATTGTCTTGTTGACCTCGAGTGCACTGCTTTCATTCGATCTGTAGGTTACTTGACAAATACATACTTTACACATACACTTACTCAGCTACACGATCCTTCAGAAAGACTTCTGACGTTACCTGATAGAGGGAAAAGCATTTCTCGAACGATAATATGTGACCATAATGCCAAGATGAATTTGTCTAAGTATTTGTGAAATTAGATATTGATCAGAATTGGAGTTAAAAACAGTTACTATGAAGAACAGCGTCATCAATTAAGATCCATCAAACTCATCTCATATTCTTATTTTTTTCTTCGAAGGAAAAACACAAGCACTACAGGATAAATCTCAAGGCACTCTAAAACCGGTGATTGTGCGAAAGTAGTGAATTATATTTGATTTGAATTGCTGGAGAATGAATCCATTGAGAAAAACGTTCTCAGGAAGTTTATTCCACATGAACGCAGTTTTCCAAATGGAACAGTTTTCAAACAGCAAATTTCGAGGTGCACTGAGTTGAACTTCAAAACGATGAGCAGCCACAGTTTGTCGCGTATTTCTGATATGCTTAGGTCTTGATGGAATCAAATGTGACTAGTCCCTATAGAAGAAAGACACATCTCCAACCTTTCTTCGATGTTCCAGACTATCAAAGTTGCGAATTTGCGTCTCCAATCAGGCAGATGGCTCTTTTCTGGATGGAATCCAGCAGCTTCAGGGTATGTTTAGGGCGGAGCTCCATACATGAGAACAATACCCCAAAGAAGGTCTGATCTGAGCTTTATGAAGCATCAAAAGTTGCTGAGGTGTGTACATTTGTCTGGTTCGGAATAGTGTTTCAAGCTTCTGAGAAGCAGCCCTTGCAATTCCAGCAGTATGATTGTGCCAAGACATATTAGTGTCCATTTCAACACCCAAAAAACTTATCGAAGCAGAAAGCGGAATTGTCTGTCCTGACATTCTTACATCCGGTTCAGAGACATTCATCTTTTTGGAAAAAACCGATACCTGGGTTTTCGTGGCA